>SJYX01000203.1:219012-307699 GCA_006410675.1 Oreotragus oreotragus
CCCACCCACCCATACACACACCCACACCCACCCACACACACACACACACACACACACACCTTCTCATACAAGTAATTGCTGTCAGTTGCTTTTTGGTGATGATGTTGATGGTATTTTGCAGCTTCAGTGTTGCTACATATATAATTTGTTGAGAGTTTGATTTAGGGCACAAATTTGCAAGTAATCTTTGTGAATAATGTTTTGGAAAATCCATTTATTTGAGATAGATTAGTCACATCCTTGCATTGTGCCTGAAACAGTGGGAGGACTCAAGAAAAACCTTTTTGATAAACTAATTTTCTTCTTGGAAAACTAACATTTATTTTTCTCCACTTCGACCAAGATTTGTATGCCAGGCACTGCACTTGGATCCTAGAAATACAGAGGCAAATAAAGCAGTCTCTCCCATCAAAGTTTCATCATCTAGTAAAAAAGAATAATGTACAAGCATATGATTGTGATACAGTGTAGCAAGTGTAATTTTAAACATTACACGTCCGTATGAGATACACATTCTCTCTGTGAGATGGAAGATCAAGAAGTCATCAGTTACTGGGTCAAGAATATCAGGAAAGACTTCCCAGAGAAGTTGATGTCTGAGCTGCAGTTTGAAAGAAGAGTAGAAATTTGCAAAGCAGATAAATAGTTGACATTGCAGTTGGCAAGTGGATTGGCATTACAGGCCAAGGAAATAGCGTATGCATTGGCTTAGAGGTATAAGATAACATGGTGCATTGGAGAGATTATATAGGGGGTTTGGCTAATATAACATGCAAAGAAGGGGGAAAGTTTGAGATGGTTATGGACAGAGAGGCAGAAGTCAATCTTGGAAGGCCTTTATTGTGTTCCTAGGAGTCTGCAGGTCAGAGACTACATACGTGCTCCTTGAAATCCCTCAGAAGTCTGTGAACAGGGAAGACGTTCAAGCAAGCTGCTTGTGTTTTGAAAGCCCCTCATCAGTTTCAAACAAGAGAGAGGGGTGAGATCAGAGTGAAATTTAGAGAGACTCTTCCTATGGTGAAGTGAGTGGATGACAGAACATCCTGTCTAGAGAGAGGAGAGCAATTGAGAGACAATGACACCAGTCCAAGGAGGATATGATGAGGACCTGAACATGAGCAGAGGGGGAGACCAGAGTCAAGAGCTATGGGCAGAGTACACGAAGGAAGTGCCGGGTGTGTTATCCGGGAGGTGGGGGAGTGATAACCCCCTCTGGAGAGCTGAGTCGAGGAGAAGAGGAGGGTCCAGGCGAGGCAGAGATTATGAGCTCACGCTCAGATCAGTTTGGGTTATCTGGTTCAGGTGTCTGTTGGACACTCTCGTATATAGACAGACCAGGGCCAAGGGAAGGCCCAGTGGCAGTGGCTCATGGAAGACCACTGAGGACAGGAACCACAGGAATAAATGAGGTCATAAATGGAGAGTACAGAGTGAAAGGAANCTCAGATCAGTTTGGGTTATCTGGTTCAGGTGTCTGTTGGACACTCTCGTATATAGACAGACCAGGGCCAAGGGAAGGCCCAGTGGCAGTGGCTCATGGAAGACCACTGAGGACAGGAACCACAGGAATAAATGAGGTCATAAATGGAGAGAGTACAGAGTGAAAGGAAAAACCTGGACCCCAACTTATAAGGACCAGGCCAAGGAAGGGTGAGGGAGCAAAGAGGGAAGGGAGGCATGTTTATGGAAAGCGAACACCTAGAGGGTATGTTTCCTAGAGACCTAGAGAAGACAGGATTTATGTAGAGGGAGTGAGTGGTCCACAGCCTCCTAGAGAATAGCGAGACCCTGGGGTCTGAAGATAACCCATGAATTTCACAATTCATTGGTAACTGTCATTTCCAGGGAGAAGTAGCAGCAGAAGCCAGATCTTAGGGGCTTGGCTGAGAAAGAAGCAATGAAAGAGAGGATGGGGCTTACGGTGGATGCAGTCAGAGGATGAGCTAGATTTGAGCTTGTTTCAAGGGAGAAGCTGGTAAGGGGAGAGAGTCTGACAATTGGAGAGAGAGAAGAGAAACAGTTTAGCAGATTCGAGTTGCAAGCAAGTTCAGCCTTAGTTTCTGTCCAGAATTGACCTTTTGGCTATTTCAACATATGAAAAATAACTTTTATAAAATAGCATGGAAAAATAAGGAGATTATAATGGATTCCTAGCCTTTGTTTATACTGCCTTTACTATTAAAAACCCTGTGGTGAGATTTTTACTGCCTGTGGTTTCATATGACTTAATTCCTTGTAAGAAGCCAAGCCAGTTATTTAGGTCTTGCCCAAACAGCCAGAAAATGACCTAGCATCCCACTGATATTGTCTTACAGTTTATGTAATTCGTTTCTGGAGAGGTGAATGATGTCTGCATGTTACAGCATTTTTTTTCTTCTCTTTTCCCTTTGAAACATCTTTACAACTGATCTGGAAGCATGGGGTACCCCAAACAGAGATCCCTACCCTCTTGGACTTATGACTAACAGACAAGATGTAGCAGACAGCATCAATAAGGAAAATTGCTTATAAATTTTATAAACATGAAATTTATAAATACAAATTTGTTTTACATGAATAAGTAATATGATAGAAGGTGATTACTGCTCCAAAAGTCTGTAGATTTTTATACCACTGTTGAAAGATGACAGACAGTCTTAAAATAGTTGTCCCTATGATTGGAAAGATTTATTTCTCTCCCAAGTCCCAGTGTTTTCTGTTGTTTAATCGCTAAGTTGTGTCCAACTCTTTGTGATGACCCAATAGACTATAGTCCTCTAGGCTCCTCTGTCCGTGGGATTTCCCAGGCAAGAATATGGGAGTGGGTTACCATTTCCTTCTGCAGGAGATCTTCCTGACCCAATGTGAAACTCACATCTCCTTTGTTTACAGGCAAATTCTTTACCAATGACCACCAAGGAAACTCCCCCTGCCCCAGATCTTTCTAGGAGAGTTAAAAGGGTTCTTTTGCCATCAAAGTGCCCCAAATCTTTATAACCAGAAACATTTTCTTCCATCGAATCCCAAAGGACTCTGTTTCTGTTGCGTCATTCGTCGCTTTTCTACCTGGCCCCAGGGTTATATGTAGACACAACTAGTCTCAGAGCTTCCTCCTCAGGAGAGGACCACATCTTTAATCTTTGCTGTCTCCATGGTGCCTGGAAGAGCGTTTTTGCAACTAGAAACGGTCTGGTATATTGGACAAATAAGTGTTGTGCTTTTATAGGAATCTGCATATGTGTCATGAAAGTCCATAGTGTCTGTCATCACATCCATGTAAGTCTGGACACTAAGTCAATTTTGAGATTTTGACCTGTGTGATATATAACAGTGTAACATTTCTGACTTGTAGCACAGCATTAAATATACTCTTATTCTTCAAAATAAAAGAAATAAAAGAGTTGTAATTTTAGGACAAAGGCCAAATCAATTAAAGTCTCTGTTTCGAGGATACAGTGGATCATCTCCTGGCATCTGTGTTGTTCTGTTGTGTAGCAGGCACGAGCTCTCTAAATGAGACTACATGCCATGCTGGATGATAACAGGCACATTAGGCCAAGCTTTCTAATGTCCCTTGGGATAAAACGAATTCTTCTATAAATATTAGAAACAGGAGATGACTTCAGAGCTTGCAGCAGGTATATAAAGCTGTGCTTTTGTTTCTATAGAAAACTTATTCAGATCATAAGATGAAACGCTGCTGCCAGTGAAACAATGCAGAAATGCTATCAGAGGAAGTAATGGTGAGAAGACTGGCCGTACAGTTGTACCTTTTTTACTTCATTTATTTCATAAGACAAAGCGTAGCATCAAGCACACACCTTCCACATAGCTGGCAGTTTTCTCGTGGACACCACAAATGTGACATCACACCCTGGGTTTGTTCTTCCTGGAGGGTTGCAGCTCACTTTTTAACAGCTCATGGCTTGTGCAAGGCACTTTGTAAAATTTAGGTATAATGGAGAGATAATAGTCATTGTTATAATAATCCTAAGTAAGTGTTAGTCCCTCAGTCTTGTCCGACTCTTTGTGACCCCATGGACTGTATCCTGCCAGGCTCCTCTGTCCATGGAATTCTCTAGACAAGAGTGCTGGAATGGGTAGCCATTCTCTTCTCCAGGGGATCTTCCTGACCCAGGGATCAAACCCAGGTCTCCTGCATTGCAGGCAGATTCTTTACTGTCTGAGCCCCCAGGGAAGCCCATAATAATCCTAACTGCTGTTTATTAAGAGCCTGCTGGATGACAGGCATATTGTGTCTTCACAATCAACTAGTGTGGGACCTGATTGGCCCATTTTACAGATGAGGAAACTGAGGAACAGAGAACTTCAGTAACTAACCCAGAGTCTCATGCAGCTAGTATGTGGACAAACTGGAATCTGGGCATATGTCCTTCTGATTCCTGTTTTGTCCGCTCTAACTGGATCTTCCTGACCCAGGGATCAAACCCAGGTCTCCTGCATTGCAGGCAGATTCTTTACTGTCTGAGCCCCCAGGGAAGCCCATAATAATCCTAACTGCTGTTTATTAAGAGCCTGCTGGATGACAGGCATATTGTGTCTTCACAATCAACTAGTGTGGGACCTGATTGGCCCATTTTACAGATGAGGAAACTGAGGAACAGAGAACTTCAGTAACTAACCCAGAGTCTCATGCAGCTAGTATGTGGACAAACTGGAATCTGGGCATATGTCCTTCTGATTCCTGTTTTGTCCGCTCTAACGTACTACTTCCACTAGCTCTTCACCTTTTGGTTCAGTCTGATGAGATGACATGGCTTGCGGTCTCTGCTGTTCTCTGCAGAGGTCAGCCAACGCTTCCCCACAACGCATCCCAATGGGCGTCAGATCATGCTCACCTACCTGCTGCCCTGGCTGCACAACATCGAGCTGGTGGACAGCAGGCTGCTCCTCCCGGGGTCCAGCCCCAGCAGCCCCGAGGACGAGGCCAAGGACCGCGAGGGAGACGTGACGGCTTCTCAGGGGCTGAAAGGCAGTGGCTGGGGCTCCCCGGAGGCGACGTCCCTGGTGCTGAACAACCTCATGTACATGACGGCCAAGGTAAGCGCTGAGGAGCTGCACCTTCCTCACAGGCTCCTGCTTCCCAGGAAACTCAGGGTTAATCAAACCCCAGGAAAGTGGTGCCTGCCATTAACAGTCTCAACAACAGGGTGTGGATGGTGGGGACCGTTGCACAAGTGTGAATGTGCTTCAGGCCACTGAACGGCCCACTTACAAAATGATTACAGTGGGACACTTCATTATGTGTATTTTAGCACGGTTGTAATTGTGATCCCAGTTATCTTCATTATTATATGATCCTAGCATTTGAATCATCATGTGAATAAGTATTGTGCAGTAGTGAAGTGTGCATTATAAATTCTTGAAAACTGGCATCTTTGCCATGCGTGGCCATTCTCCCCCTTCTTAATGATTTTGAGATGACTGTGACCATTGAAATGACTTTTCATCAGATATTTTGCATCCTCACATTTTTCCCACGCATCTCCTGGGCCGGGTTTTATTTTGTCGGTTACAGTATGGGGATGAAGTTCCTGGACCGGAGATGGAAAATGCCTGGAATGCATTAGCTAACAACGAGAAATGGAGCAACAACCTGCGGATCACCTTGCAGTTCCTGATCAGCCTGTGCGGGGTCAGCAGCGACACGCTCCTCCTGCCCTATGTGAGTGCCCCTCCAAGGCTGGGGTCCTTATTCTGTCGCTGGTTCCATCCACAATTGCAGGTCAGAATGTTATCATCGCACGAGTAGAATAGAGATGTCAGATTTCGTCAGTCACGCTCATCTCCTGTGAGCTTTCTAGATGATACATAAAAGTTCCCTTCTGCCCCCTGCGTTGCAAGCTAGTGTCCTCGTGGCATCTCTGTCGTCCCCTTTGTAAGTCTTTGGACCCAGAAACTTTGAGGTTAAGGAGTCCACATCCCAGGTGGCACTAGTGGTAAAGAACCCACCTGCCAGTACAGGAGACGTAAGAGACACAGGTTCAATCCCTGGGTTGGGAAGGAGGAGGGCATGGCAAGCCACTCCAGTATTCTTGCCTGGAGAATCCCAGGGACAGGGGAGCCTGGTGGGCTGCAGTCCATGCGGTCCCAACGAGTGGGGTATGACTGAAGTGACTTAGCAGCAGTAGCATTCTTTTCATAATTACCTGAATCTTTCTTCTAGAAACATTAGACCCATTATGTAAGAGATACTAGGTAACACATTATATTATTACTAATAAAAATTGTTCAGTGTTTACATCCTGATGCTCTTAAAACAATAAATATGCAGAATATCCAGTTTATCGCTTCAAAGATAGGTAGTAAAAGAGAGAAACAAGCCACAGAAAAATCCTACTGACATGCCCACCTTCGTGTCTGCATTTAAAGGTGAGGTGAAGAGTGAAATGACTGCATTTTGAAAACCCTCGCACAGTTGGTGTGTGTGTGCTGGTTGTTTTTCTGAGAGGTTTTGTGCCTGCCTGCCCTGCTGTTCTGGACCATGTAAGCCTCATTGCCGCTTCTGAGCCTCGGGCTTGAGGGTTGCAGTAAGGCAGAGATTTAATCCAGAGTTATTTTTAAAACCTAAAACCACGCAACAGCTCAAACTCGTCTGTTTCTCTGGTTGAAGAGAGTAATGGGAGACTGAGTTCCTTTTTAAATGAACACAGCTAGCAGTTTTTCTCCCATGGTTTGCATAAATAAAATACTTTCTCAAGATAAGACCTTAGATGGTAAGGTTTGTTTTGTTTTGTTGGAAGATTTTTTTTTTTTAAACGTGGACCATTTTTAAAGTCTGTATTGAATTTGTTAGAATGCTGCTTCTATTTTATGTCTTGGATTTTCGGCCTCAAGGCATGTGGATTCTTAGTTCCCTGCCCCCACTGGAAGGTGAAGTCTTAACCATTAGACTACCAGGGAGGCCCCCAGATAGCAAGTTTTAAGTTTAGACAGAAGTCACCCTTAGCCCACAAGTTATTCCAAAAGTAGCTTTTGTAAACTCAGCCATGAGGGAAGGTAAGACTTTTAACAACCCACTCCTATCAGATGTACATGTGAGAAAAGGTGACTTTTTTGTCTTTAGGTTGAAGATTGGCTTTTTAAAAAAAATTTATTTTCTATTGGGGTTTAGCCAGTTAACAATATTGTGATAGTTTCAGGTGAACCGCGAAGGGACTCAACCATGCATACACAGGTATCCATTCTCCACCAGATGAAGACTCCCCCCATCCAGGCTGCCACATAACCCTGAGCAGAGTTCCATGCACTCTACAGTCGGTGCTTGTTGGTGATGCATTTTAAGCGTAGCAGTGTGTACATATCCATCCCAGCTCCCTAACTGTCCCTTCTTCCCATCCTCCCCCATCCCCGCCTCCACCGGGCAGCCGTAATCCAGACCCTTGGCTCGTCCTGGGAGAGAAGGACGGTGAGCGCTTCTGGGAGGTGTCGTGGTCATCAAAATGAGCGGGCTACCACCTCTGCTGTCGAAACCTCGCATCCCCATGGGCTGCTCTGGGAAATAGCCCTTGTGTTCCGTTTCTCGCCTCAGATCAAGAAGGTGGCCGTCTACCTGTGCCGGAACAACACCNCACACACACACACACACACACACACACCTTCTCATACAAGTAATTGCTGTCAGTTGCTTTTTGGTGATGATGTTGATGGTATTTTGCAGCTTCAGTGTTGCTACATATATAATTTGTTGAGAGTTTGATTTAGGGCACAAATTTGCAAGTAATCTTTGTGAATAATGTTTTGGAAAATCCATTTATTTGAGATAGATTAGTCACATCCTTGCATTGTGCCTGAAACAGTGGGAGGACTCAAGAAAAACCTTTTTGATAAACTAATTTTCTTCTTGGAAAACTAACATTTATTTTTCTCCACTTCGACCAAGATTTGTATGCCAGGCACTGCACTTGGATCCTAGAAATACAGAGGCAAATAAAGCAGTCTCTCCCATCAAAGTTTCATCATCTAGTAAAAAAGAATAATGTACAAGCATATGATTGTGATACAGTGTAGCAAGTGTAATTTTAAACATTACACGTCCGTATGAGATACACATTCTCTCTGTGAGATGGAAGATCAAGAAGTCATCAGTTACTGGGTCAAGAATATCAGGAAAGACTTCCCAGAGAAGTTGATGTCTGAGCTGCAGTTTGAAAGAAGAGTAGAAATTTGCAAAGCAGATAAATAGTTGACATTGCAGTTGGCAAGTGGATTGGCATTACAGGCCAAGGAAATAGCGTATGCATTGGCTTAGAGGTATAAGATAACATGGTGCATTGGAGAGATTATATAGGGGGTTTGGCTAATATAACATGCAAAGAAGGGGGAAAGTTTGAGATGGTTATGGACAGAGAGGCAGAAGTCAATCTTGGAAGGCCTTTATTGTGTTCCTAGGAGTCTGCAGGTCAGAGACTACATACGTGCTCCTTGAAATCCCTCAGAAGTCTGTGAACAGGGAAGACGTTCAAGCAAGCTGCTTGTGTTTTGAAAGCCCCTCATCAGTTTCAAACAAGAGAGAGGGGTGAGATCAGAGTGAAATTTAGAGAGACTCTTCCTATGGTGAAGTGAGTGGATGACAGAACATCCTGTCTAGAGAGAGGAGAGCAATTGAGAGACAATGACACCAGTCCAAGGAGGATATGATGAGGACCTGAACATGAGCAGAGGGGGAGACCAGAGTCAAGAGCTATGGGCAGAGTACACGAAGGAAGTGCCGGGTGTGTTATCCGGGAGGTGGGGGAGTGATAACCCCCTCTGGAGAGCTGAGTCGAGGAGAAGAGGAGGGTCCAGGCGAGGCAGAGATTATGAGCTCACGCTCAGATCAGTTTGGGTTATCTGGTTCAGGTGTCTGTTGGACACTCTCGTATATAGACAGACCAGGGCCAAGGGAAGGCCCAGTGGCAGTGGCTCATGGAAGACCACTGAGGACAGGAACCACAGGAATAAATGAGGTCATAAATGGAGAGTACAGAGTGAAAGGAAAAACCTGGACCCCAACTTATAAGGACCAGGCCAAGGAAGGGTGAGGGAGCAAAGAGGGAAGGGAGGCATGTTTATGGAAAGCGAACACCTAGAGGGTATGTTTCCTAGAGACCTAGAGAAGACAGGATTTATGTAGAGGGAGTGAGTGGTCCACAGCCTCCTAGAGAATAGCGAGACCCTGGGGTCTGAAGATAACCCATGAATTTCACAATTCATTGGTAACTGTCATTTCCAGGGAGAAGTAGCAGCAGAAGCCAGATCTTAGGGGCTTGGCTGAGAAAGAAGCAATGAAAGAGAGGATGGGGCTTACGGTGGATGCAGTCAGAGGATGAGCTAGATTTGAGCTTGTTTCAAGGGAGAAGCTGGTAAGGGGAGAGAGTCTGACAATTGGAGAGAGAGAAGAGAAACAGTTTAGCAGATTCGAGTTGCAAGCAAGTTCAGCCTTAGTTTCTGTCCAGAATTGACCTTTTGGCTATTTCAACATATGAAAAATAACTTTTATAAAATAGCATGGAAAAATAAGGAGATTATAATGGATTCCTAGCCTTTGTTTATACTGCCTTTACTATTAAAAACCCTGTGGTGAGATTTTTACTGCCTGTGGTTTCATATGACTTAATTCCTTGTAAGAAGCCAAGCCAGTTATTTAGGTCTTGCCCAAACAGCCAGAAAATGACCTAGCATCCCACTGATATTGTCTTACAGTTTATGTAATTCGTTTCTGGAGAGGTGAATGATGTCTGCATGTTACAGCATTTTTTTTCTTCTCTTTTCCCTTTGAAACATCTTTACAACTGATCTGGAAGCATGGGGTACCCCAAACAGAGATCCCTACCCTCTTGGACTTATGACTAACAGACAAGATGTAGCAGACAGCATCAATAAGGAAAATTGCTTATAAATTTTATAAACATGAAATTTATAAATACAAATTTGTTTTACATGAATAAGTAATATGATAGAAGGTGATTACTGCTCCAAAAGTCTGTAGATTTTTATACCACTGTTGAAAGATGACAGACAGTCTTAAAATAGTTGTCCCTATGATTGGAAAGATTTATTTCTCTCCCAAGTCCCAGTGTTTTCTGTTGTTTAATCGCTAAGTTGTGTCCAACTCTTTGTGATGACCCAATAGACTATAGTCCTCTAGGCTCCTCTGTCCGTGGGATTTCCCAGGCAAGAATATGGGAGTGGGTTACCATTTCCTTCTGCAGGAGATCTTCCTGACCCAATGTGAAACTCACATCTCCTTTGTTTACAGGCAAATTCTTTACCAATGACCACCAAGGAAACTCCCCCTGCCCCAGATCTTTCTAGGAGAGTTAAAAGGGTTCTTTTGCCATCAAAGTGCCCCAAATCTTTATAACCAGAAACATTTTCTTCCATCGAATCCCAAAGGACTCTGTTTCTGTTGCGTCATTCGTCGCTTTTCTACCTGGCCCCAGGGTTATATGTAGACACAACTAGTCTCAGAGCTTCCTCCTCAGGAGAGGACCACATCTTTAATCTTTGCTGTCTCCATGGTGCCTGGAAGAGCGTTTTTGCAACTAGAAACGGTCTGGTATATTGGACAAATAAGTGTTGTGCTTTTATAGGAATCTGCATATGTGTCATGAAAGTCCATAGTGTCTGTCATCACATCCATGTAAGTCTGGACACTAAGTCAATTTTGAGATTTTGACCTGTGTGATATATAACAGTGTAACATTTCTGACTTGTAGCACAGCATTAAATATACTCTTATTCTTCAAAATAAAAGAAATAAAAGAGTTGTAATTTTAGGACAAAGGCCAAATCAATTAAAGTCTCTGTTTCGAGGATACAGTGGATCATCTCCTGGCATCTGTGTTGTTCTGTTGTGTAGCAGGCACGAGCTCTCTAAATGAGACTACATGCCATGCTGGATGATAACAGGCACATTAGGCCAAGCTTTCTAATGTCCCTTGGGATAAAACGAATTCTTCTATAAATATTAGAAACAGGAGATGACTTCAGAGCTTGCAGCAGGTATATAAAGCTGTGCTTTTGTTTCTATAGAAAACTTATTCAGATCATAAGATGAAACGCTGCTGCCAGTGAAACAATGCAGAAATGCTATCAGAGGAAGTAATGGTGAGAAGACTGGCCGTACAGTTGTACCTTTTTTACTTCATTTATTTCATAAGACAAAGCGTAGCATCAAGCACACACCTTCCACATAGCTGGCAGTTTTCTCGTGGACACCACAAATGTGACATCACACCCTGGGTTTGTTCTTCCTGGAGGGTTGCAGCTCACTTTTTAACAGCTCATGGCTTGTGCAAGGCACTTTGTAAAATTTAGGTATAATGGAGAGATAATAGTCATTGTTATAATAATCCTAAGTAAGTGTTAGTCCCTCAGTCTTGTCCGACTCTTTGTGACCCCATGGACTGTATCCTGCCAGGCTCCTCTGTCCATGGAATTCTCTAGACAAGAGTGCTGGAATGGGTAGCCATTCTCTTCTCCAGGGGATCTTCCTGACCCAGGGATCAAACCCAGGTCTCCTGCATTGCAGGCAGATTCTTTACTGTCTGAGCCCCCAGGGAAGCCCATAATAATCCTAACTGCTGTTTATTAAGAGCCTGCTGGATGACAGGCATATTGTGTCTTCACAATCAACTAGTGTGGGACCTGATTGGCCCATTTTACAGATGAGGAAACTGAGGAACAGAGAACTTCAGTAACTAACCCAGAGTCTCATGCAGCTAGTATGTGGACAAACTGGAATCTGGGCATATGTCCTTCTGATTCCTGTTTTGTCCGCTCTAACGTACTACTTCCACTAGCTCTTCACCTTTTGGTTCAGTCTGATGAGATGACATGGCTTGCGGTCTCTGCTGTTCTCTGCAGAGGTCAGCCAACGCTTCCCCACAACGCATCCCAATGGGCGTCAGATCATGCTCACCTACCTGCTGCCCTGGCTGCACAACATCGAGCTGGTGGACAGCAGGCTGCTCCTCCCGGGGTCCAGCCCCAGCAGCCCCGAGGACGAGGCCAAGGACCGCGAGGGAGACGTGACGGCTTCTCAGGGGCTGAAAGGCAGTGGCTGGGGCTCCCCGGAGGCGACGTCCCTGGTGCTGAACAACCTCATGTACATGACGGCCAAGGTAAGCGCTGAGGAGCTGCACCTTCCTCACAGGCTCCTGCTTCCCAGGAAACTCAGGGTTAATCAAACCCCAGGAAAGTGGTGCCTGCCATTAACAGTCTCAACAACAGGGTGTGGATGGTGGGGACCGTTGCACAAGTGTGAATGTGCTTCAGGCCACTGAACGGCCCACTTACAAAATGATTACAGTGGGACACTTCATTATGTGTATTTTAGCACGGTTGTAATTGTGATCCCAGTTATCTTCATTATTATATGATCCTAGCATTTGAATCATCATGTGAATAAGTATTGTGCAGTAGTGAAGTGTGCATTATAAATTCTTGAAAACTGGCATCTTTGCCATGCGTGGCCATTCTCCCCCTTCTTAATGATTTTGAGATGACTGTGACCATTGAAATGACTTTTCATCAGATATTTTGCATCCTCACATTTTTCCCACGCATCTCCTGGGCCGGGTTTTATTTTGTCGGTTACAGTATGGGGATGAAGTTCCTGGACCGGAGATGGAAAATGCCTGGAATGCATTAGCTAACAACGAGAAATGGAGCAACAACCTGCGGATCACCTTGCAGTTCTTGATCAGCCTGTGCGGGGTCAGCAGCGACACGCTCCTCCTGCCCTATGTGAGTGCCCCTCCAAGGCGGGGGTCCTTATTCTGTCACTGGTTCCATCCACAATTGCAGGTCAGAATGTTATCATCGCACGAGTAGAATAGAGATGTCAGATTTCGTCAGTCACGCTCATCTCCTGTGAGCTTTCTAGATGATACATAAAAGTTCCCTTCTGCCCCCTGCGTTGCAAGCTAGTGTCCTCGTGGCATCTCTGTCGTCCCCTTTGTAAGTCTTTGGACCCAGAAACTTTGAGGTTAAGGAGTCCACATCCCAGGTGGCACTAGTGGTAAAGAACCCACCTGCCAGTACAGGAGACGTAAGAGACACAGGTTCAATCCCTGGGTTGGGAAGGAGGAGGGCATGGCAAGCCACTCCAGTATTCTTGCCTGGAGAATCCCAGGGACAGGGGAGCCTGGTGGGCTGCAGTCCATGCGGTCCCAACGAGTGGGGTATGACTGAAGTGACTTAGCAGCAGTAGCATTCTTTTCATAATTACCTGAATCTTTCTTCTAGAAACATTAGACCCATTATGTAAGAGATACTAGGTAACACATTATATTATTACTAATAAAAATTGTTCAGTGTTTACATCCTGATGCTCTTAAAACAATAAATATGCAGAATATCCAGTTTATCGCTTCAAAGATAGGTAGTAAAAGAGAGAAACAAGCCACAGAAAAATCCTACTGACATGCCCACCTTCGTGTCTGCATTTAAAGGTGAGGTGAAGAGTGAAATGACTGCATTTTGAAAACCCTCGCACAGTTGGTGTGTGTGTGCTGGTTGTTTTTCTGAGAGGTTTTGTGCCTGCCTGCCCTGCTGTTCTGGACCATGTAAGCCTCATTGCCGCTTCTGAGCCTCGGGCTTGAGGGTTGCAGTAAGGCAGAGATTTAATCCAGAGTTATTTTTAAAACCTAAAACCACGCAACAGCTCAAACTCGTCTGTTTCTCTGGTTGAAGAGAGTAATGGGAGACTGAGTTCCTTTTTAAATGAACACAGCTAGCAGTTTTTCTCCCATGGTTTGCATAAATAAAATACTTTCTCAAGATAAGACCTTAGATGGTAAGGTTTGTTTTGTTTTGTTGGAAGATTTTTTTTTTTTAAACGTGGACCATTTTTAAAGTCTGTATTGAATTTGTTAGAATGCTGCTTCTATTTTATGTCTTGGATTTTCGGCCTCAAGGCATGTGGATTCTTAGTTCCCTGCCCCCACTGGAAGGTGAAGTCTTAACCATTAGACTACCAGGGAGGCCCCCAGATAGCAAGTTTTAAGTTTAGACAGAAGTCACCCTTAGCCCACAAGTTATTCCAAAAGTAGCTTTTGTAAACTCAGCCATGAGGGAAGGTAAGACTTTTAACAACCCACTCCTATCAGATGTACATGTGAGAAAAGGTGACTTTTTTGTCTTTAGGTTGAAGATTGGCTTTTTAAAAAAAATTTATTTTCTATTGGGGTTTAGCCAGTTAACAATATTGTGATAGTTTCAGGTGAACCGCGAAGGGACTCAACCATGCATACACAGGTATCCATTCTCCACCAGATGAAGACTCCCCCCATCCAGGCTGCCACATAACCCTGAGCAGAGTTCCATGCACTCTACAGTCGGTGCTTGTTGGTGATGCATTTTAAGCATAGCAGTGTGTACATATCCATCCCAGCTCCCTAACTGTCCCTTCTTCCCATCCTCCCCCATCCCCGCCTCCACCGGGCAGCCGTAATCCAGACCCTTGGCTCGTCCTGGGAGAGAAGGACGGTGAGCGCTTCTGGGAGGTGTCGTGGTCATCAAAATGAGCGGGCTACCACCTCTGCTGTCGACAACCTCGCATCCCCATGGGCTGCTCTGGGAAATAGCCCTTGTGTTCCATTTCTCGCCTCAGATCAAGAAGGTGGCCGTCTACCTGTGCCGGAACAACACCATTCAGACCATGGAGGAGCTGCTCTTCGAGCTGCAGCAGACGGAGCCGGTGAACCCCATCGTCCAGCACTGCGACAACCCGCCCTTTTACCGCTTCACAGCCAGCAGCAAAGCCTCGGCGGCGGCCTCCGGTAGGGGCCGGGCAGCTGGGTGGCTGCCTTGTCCCACAGCGCTGGGTTTCCCTTCATGTAGAGCGCTGAAGGGGTTTGAGTAGGTGCTTGCTGCTTGTTCTGTTTGTCTGGGTTTTTCCATACCACCTTTTATGGCCAACCCAATACATTCATCTAAGAGGAGGTTTAAGGATAGCAGAGACTCTTAGTGCCTTGTCCGATTAATGAAATGATCTTGTAAGGATAACCAACAATCGAGAGCCCAGGACTCATATGCCACAGAGGGTTTTTTTTATTATTAATTAATTTATTTTAATTGGAGGCTAATTACTTTACAATATTGTGGTGGTTTTTGCCATACCTTGACGTGAATCAGCCATGGGTATACATGTGTCCCCGTCCAGAACCCGCCTCCCACCTCCCTCCCCACCCCATCCCTCAGGGTCGTCCCAGTGCACCAGCCCTGAGCACCCTGCCTCATGCATCGAACCTGGGCTGGTGATCTGTTTCACATATGACAATATACATTTTTATTTTAGACTGAGCTTGCGGTGGACACTGTAGTCATGGAGGAATCTCACTTCTGGACCCTCCTTCTTGTGTCTAATGGGATTCTCTGGGCCGATATTCTCCTGGGGTTGACTGAACTGCCCCCCTCCACCAGTGTTACCACTTTTCAGCTGGCCTCTCAGCATCATTGGATGAAATATATACCACCCTCCTCAAACTCCTTGATGCTGTTTTCCCTTCGCCATACATTAACACCATGGGCCTTAACACCGTGATTGCCTCCAAACCTCTCTCCTCTTACGCCTTGGTCTCTTATGTTCTCTTTGTGCCCCAGACCCTGCTGCCTGAGCAGTGATCTCAAGCGGTGCCCTGGGGATCGGAAACTCTAGGCGTTTGGAATGTTCTAGCATTCATTTCATAACTCCTGGAGCCAGAAATGCTAGAGCCACTAGCAGCAGGACTGGCCACTGTAAATAAGCGCATTACCTAAGTAGTCAGGAAGACAGGGTTTCAGGAATGTTGTAGCCTCACTTTGTAAGAGAGTTGAGGAATTTGGTTTGACTGTAATAGATGTCTTGGATTCTTCGCTTCAGTGGTGTGGACTTGGACGGTTATTCAGAGTGTCTAAGATTGTGCAGAAGAGGCAAATGGGATTTTACTTTCCTGGAATCACTTAAGACTTGAGCTTGACCCTCACGACAGGCATTTCTTTCTGAGCTATTCTTTAATCTCATCTACAGGAACCACCTCCAGCAGCAATACAGTGGTTGCCGGCCAGGACAGTTTTCCAGACGCTGAGGAGAGCAAGATACTGAAAGAATCTGATGAGAGGTTGGTGCATAAATTTGGCTTAACATGCAGCTTAACTTTCAGCAATTGTCTATGCAAAGCATTAGTAACATTTGCAGGGCTTCATAAATTTCACATACTCATACACATACACAAATCCTTTCTTTTTTAGAAACACAGATTGACTTTCAGACTGCTCTGTGTATCCCTAAAGATAACCATTTCTTCCTGAGCAAAGCCAGAGCAAAGATTAAGAGGGATGTTGTTCTAGTGGCTGAAGCCTATTTACCCCCGGGCTTAATAACAACCACACCTTATTCTGCTAGTGGGCACAGTCCATCTGGAGTTAGAGGGAATAGCCATGTGAAATTTGCAAATCTGGTTCTTGACTAATTCCTTAGAGTAGTTATCTTGAGATGAGTTCTATGAAACATCACCATTCTTCTTTTACCTTTAACTCTGTGTCACATATTGGTTAACTAAGTGAAAGTGAACTCGCTCAGTCCTGTCCGACTCTTTGCGACCCCGTGGACTGTAGCCCACCAGGCTCCTCCATCCATGGGATTCTCCAGGCAAAAAATACTGGAGTGGGCTGCCATTTCCTTCTCCAGGGGATCTTCCCAACGCAGGGATATGAACCCAGGTCTCCCGCANCCGACTCTTTGCGACCCCGTGGACTGTAGCCCACCAGGCTCCTCCATCCATGGGATTCTCCAGGCAAAAAATACTGGAGTGGGCTGCCATTTCCTTCTCCAGGGGATCTTCCCAACGCAGGGATATGAACCCAGGTCTCCCGCATTGCAGGCAGACGCTTTAACCTCTGAGCCACCAGGGAATCCCAGTTAACTAAGAGCACTGCCTCAAAGAAACCTTGATGTCCTTCCCCTTAGTTCTTTAACAGTAGTATTTCTCTTGTTCCTATTTCTGCTTTCACATTGCCCAGGAGCTATTCATAAGTAAGCACCATCTGGATCACCATTTACTGCAGCTGAATGTGAAGAACAGAGAGACAAACCAGAAGAGAGAAACAGGACTTAAATTTGAAAATAAAAATTAAGATGATTCTCATGATGTTGAAAATTTATAAGGCTAAGTATTTTCTAGTAAAAAGTAATGGGGCACCCTTCACTTAAATTAATTTTAAAAAATGAGATACAGATTCATACTGAAGAAAATTTAGGGGATCACATAGTGAAAGTAATTCATTTAGCTTTAAAAGCCCCTGGATGCTTTGTGATTTCATTATGTACATGCGAACCCATCAGGGGCTACAGGTGGGAGTTATCTGGGCTGGAGTTCTGAAAGTTCTTTCTGGAAGTCAGCCACAGCAAATTCCTCAGCATGCTGATTACTGGCGGCCACACTGCCTTAAGGCAAAATGCTCATCGCCTGGGGTTCCCTTCAGATCAAAGGCACTGACCCAGTGGCTCATGAATAACAGACCTTTTCTGTTATAGTTTGCTAACATTTTTCTTTCTCAGAAATAGATTAAGGTTTTCATACTCTATACATCAATGACAGTACAAGATTATGAATTCACATGTTATTTTTTAATCTGTATTTGCTGGTACCTTCTTTGGAAAACTCCTTAATGGTAAAAAGAAAAAAAAAATCATATATTTCTCTAAAGATATTTCTTCTGGTCTTCTGGTGGGAGTAAAACATTCTTTATCATTCATTGTATAGTCTGAATTTTTCACCTTAATTATACTAAGGGTAGAAAGGTGATATATTTCCATATATTATCATCTCATTTCAAAGGCCCCTTTAGGACCAGAGTTATGAGTGTCCTGCCTAAATGTTTAGTGGTGGCCTTTAAAATGAAGAAGCCAGTTATCACTATAACATTGCAACCAGATAATATCTGTAAGAGGCTTTCTTGTTTATCTCCTGCTTTTCTGCTTTATCACTGTATCCTGTTGGCCATTGGGAAGCCCAGTGCTACCTATATGGTCATGCATATCTAATTCCTTCATATTGACTATATTGGTTTATCTACCTATAGGTAGATTAATTGATTATATATATATGATCACACCTATATGCAGGCCAGGAAGCAACAGTTAGAACTGGACATGGAACAACAGACTGGTTCCAAATAGGAAAAGGAGTACGTCAAGGCTGTATATTGTCACCCTGCTTATTTAACTTATATGCATAGTACATCATGAGAAACGCTGGGTTGGAAGAAGCACAAGCTGGAATCAAGATTGCTGGGAGAAATGTGAGTAACTTCAGACATGCAGATGACACCAACCTTACGGCAGAAAGTGAAGAGGAACTAAAAATCCTCTTGATGAAAGTGAAAGAGGAGAGTGAAAAAGTTGGCTTAAAGCTCAACATTCAGAAAACAAAGATCATGGCTTCTGGTCCCATCACTTCATGGGAAATAGATGGGGAAACAGTGGAAACAGTGGCTGACTTTATTTTTTGGGGCTCCAAAATCACTGCAGATGGTGACTGCAGCCATGAAATTAAAAGACACTTACTCCTTGGAAGAAAAGTTATGACCAACCTAGATAGCATATTGAAAAGCAGAGACATTACTTTGTCAACAAAGGTCCATCTAGTCAAGGCTGTGGTTTTTCCTGTGGTCATGTATGGATGTGAGAGTTGGACTGTGAAGAAAGCTGAGCACCGAAGAATTGATGCTTTTGAACTGTGGTGTTGGAGAAGACTCTTGAGAGTCCCTTGGACTGCAAGGAGATCCAACCAGTCCATTCTGAAGGAGATCAGCCCTGGGATTTCTTTGGAAGGAATGATGCTAAAGCTGAAACTCCAGTACTTTGACCACCTTATGTGAAGAGTTGACTTATTGGAAAAGACTCTGATGCTGGGAGGGATTGGGAGCAGGAGGAGAAGGGGACGACCGAGGATGAGATGGCTGGATGGCATCACTGACTCAATGGACATGAGTCTGAGTGAACTCCGGGAGTTGGTGATGAACAGGGAGGCCTGGCGTGCTGCGATTCATGGGGTCGCAAAGAGTCGGACACGACTGAGTGACTGAACTGAACTAGACTGATATTAATATTTTATCACACAGAATACTATTGTTACATTAACCCTATATTTCACCTATCCTATTTCTCTAATATACTCTGTCTTTTCTTTGATGGTAGACTGTGCTTTCAGCCTAAATCATCTTTATTTTTCTTTGCAGTCTACATATCACCTTCCTTCCTGTGAGCCTTGTCATGCTAATTTATGGGTACTTGTACACACGTTTGTGTCTCATCCATTACCTTTTCATTCTTAGAAAACAGAGATTATATGGCTCTTAGACGTATTTCTATCTTTAATGATTACCCTGCTGTGCTGCACATAGTAATCATCTAAAACGTTTATTCAGCATATAAATGAAAATTGGAGAAATGTCACAGCCCTAGAGGTAGATAAGCTGTCCAAACACCTTCCAGCCCCCTTCTCCCTCCCTCTTGCTGACCCCATTACATAAGACAGTTATTCACCCTGTTCTTTTCAGTCCTTCTAGACAGAGTCTCCAGAGATGGTATTGGTCAGAAACACTGAGGATGGGGCTGCGCTCTGACTGTCGCCTGATTGCATGGTTGGGCTCCAGGGGGCGCCATGGAGCTTGTACAGAGCCGCTGTCCTGAGGCCGGGTTCTTCACAGCTGGCGTGGCTGAGCAGCAGCAGCAGCAGCAGCTCTTTGATGTGATTCAGCAATATTTAATAATACCATAGCTACTGACAGAAACGATTCAGATAGCGTATAGTAAAAGAACCATTCAAACCAGTATTGTTAGTTGCTCAGTCGTGTCCAGCTCTTTGCAACCCCGTGGACTGTAGCCCGCCAGGCTCCTCTGTCCATGGGATTCTCCAGGCAAGAATACTGTAATGGGTTGCCATTTCCTTCTCCAGAGGATCTTCCTGACCCAGGGATCAAACCTAGGTCTCCTGCATTGCAGGAAGATTCTTTTACCATCTGAGCTACAGGGAATCAGGGTAAGAGAATAAGTGTGTGTGTGTGTGTGTGTGAGTGTGAGTCACTCACGCATGTCCAGCTCTTCACCACCTTATGGACTGGAGCCCACCAGGCTCCTCTGTCCATGGAATTCTCCAAGCAAGAATACTGGAATGTGTAGCCATTCCCTTTTCCAGGGGATCTTCCCAACACAGGGATTGAACCGTGATCTCCTGCATTGCAGGTAGATTTTTTTTTTTTACCATCTGAGCCACACTTTTGAACTGTAGTGTTGAAGAAGGTTCTTGAGAATCCCTTGGACAGCAAGAAGATTAAACCAGTCAATCCTAAAAGAAATCTATCCTGAATATTCATTAGAAGGACTGATGCTGAAGCTCCAGTACTTTGGTCACCTGATGTGAAGAGCCGACTCACTGGAAAAGATCCAGTGCAGCTGGGAAAGATTGAGGGCAGGAGAAGGGGGTGACAGGACGAGATGGTTGGAGGGCATCACTGACTTAATGGACATGAGTTTGAGCAAGCTCTGGGAGATGGTGAAGAACAGGAAAGCTTGGCAGTCCATGGGGTCACAAAGAGTCGAACCTGACTGAGCGACTGAAAAACAACTAAGTACCTTTAAGCTCTAAGAAGTATTTATCATGTAGTTTTTTCAGTTAAACAATAATGTGAATACATATTTTTAATTAAGATAACAGTTTGTAAAATATGCAGAAACAAGCCATTTAAGTATCTTTAATACAACCCTTAATAAAAGCCATGAAAGGATTGTTCATAAGGAACTAAGAGCAATAACTTTAGCTATATAAGCTTCTGGTGATCTGTGCTGATACAGGAATAGAGATTAGCAATCCACAGAAAGTTGCTTACGTATTAATTTTGAGCAGAATCAGCAAGAGAAAACTTAGGGAAACACTTCATCTTTCTAGCTTTTCTCTTACTCGGTCGCTTCAGTCGTGTCTGATCTTTGTGACCCATGGGCTGCAGCCCACCAGGCTCCTCTGTCCATGGGATTCTCCGGGCAAGAATACTGGAGTGGGTGGCATATCCTCCTCCAGGGGATCTTCCCCACCCAGGAATTTAAGCCATATTTACTGCATCTCCTGCATTGCAGGGAGGTTCTTTACCCCCTGAGCCCCCTGGGAAGCCCAGTCTTAGCAGAGCTATTTTTATGATACATTTCTAAGACATGTACTTTTATATTAAAAGACTATTCAGTCTGCTTAATCCTTGAAATTCTTCTAGGGTCTAGACCCAAAATTAGTTTCTTCAACCAGGAAAGCAAAGAAACAGATTTTACTCTTGGGAGTCAGTTTTTACATTTTGTTTTTGCCAAGCCTCCATTTCACTGTGCTATGGTTTTGATCTTCTCCAGAATAAGAAGTGTGAAAGGGGCTTTCTCCTCTCCTTCGTCTTGGCCTCATAAACTCCTCCTAGAAATCCTTTAAATCTGTCTTAAAAGGAAAAGAGAATTGCCATCCGTTCTATAGCTCTTCCCTGCCCAGCCTTCCACAACACAACTGTAAAACCAAGATAAATCACCATTCTTGAGCTGCTAGCAGATTTCTGCCTGGTGTGAATCTACAGATGTGGAATTCTTTCATCACCCTGTTTTTATTCCTTGTTGAATGGTGTCTGGGTTCCGCATGTGCTGTTTATATCTTTGCACTTATCAGCATAAATATGATTGTAGAACTTCTTCAGAAGGTAATAAGTTGGTCACTTTTCCAATTTCATTTAAGGACTAGTCTGATTTAGACAATTACAGGGTCTGATCTGTATGAAACACAGCAGATGTCTTTTATATTTTGATAAAAGAAGTTGTGGATTCACAAAGTAATAGCCCAAAAGATGTGTGAGTGAAGAATGTTTGAAATACGTTACTAGGGAAGATTGCTTGTCAGGACTTTAAAAAAAAAAAAAAAAAAAAACTGCTGCAAATGTCTACAGAGTGAATGAAACCAAAGGCTTTATAGTTGATACACTTCTGAATTCAGCAGAGTCGCATCACTGTTGCAGTGTTCTGAGGTTATACACCTGAGACAAGGTAGCATTTTAATGGCACATCCTGAAATGGCACTTTTTCCTGAAATTTCCCTCTTACTCCCTACATTGATGAGGACAGCTGAGACCCTGCACTTTCCCACTTTCAGAGGGAAATAAGAGTATTGGTCTGATATCAATTACAACAGAAAACCTAGTCAATAATACAGACAAACCACGCTTTATATCATTTTATGTAAAATAAATAGACGTACCATTTCACCCTCATTTCCCCTCAGGCACACTCTTGCCTGACTTTATAGATCTTTGGGTGATAAAAATGTTATTGATTTGTAAGTCTTTGGTGCCCTGAACAGGCATTCTAGAAATCCAAGAGTATAATAATTAATACTTTATAGTTAGATGGCGTCTCATAGTTCTGGAAACTTTCTCACATCCTTCCTTTTGACTCCTACAACAGCCCCAACAAAATAAATGTTGAACTGTTGTTATCATTATCCCATTTAGGCAGGTGTGGAAATGGGGTCCCCAAGGAGATGAAGAACTTGCCCAGGGTCACTGAGCTAGGGGGAGAGAGCTCAGCCTGAGGTCACGCGTCCCCCCTTCTCAGCGGCAGCACAGCCTTGAAAGTGTCCCAACTGTCACCTTCCTTGGCTGACACTGGGCAAGTTGTTTCGCTTCACTCTGTTTCCTCATTGGCAGAGTAAATGGTGTGTATCACAAGAGTGAGATTAAATGCACGTGAAGTTGTTGTACTTCGACGACTTCCCTGGCGGTCCAGTGGTTAAGAATCCGCCTTGCAGGGCAGGAGACGTGGGTTCAGTCCCTGGTCGGTGAACTAAGATCCACATTCCGTGGGACAGCTAAGCCTGTGCCCTTCAACTACTGAGCGCATGCGCTCCAGAGCCCCCTTGTGCCGCAACTAAAGATTCCAAGCCCTGCAGTGAAAGATGCCACGCCTCACGGTACAACAGAAATTCCACATGCTCTAAGACTGGGTACTGCTGCTGCCACTGCTAAGTCGCTTCAGTCATATCCGACTCTGTGCGACCCCATAGACAGCAGCTTAGATTGGATGCAGCCAAATAAATAAACACTCTTAAAAGTTATCCTTCGACATCGTTTTTTGTTCGTTTGTTTTTGATTACTTCTTAAGCCACAGAAAGACTAGACAGAAAGAGGCCCTCTGGTTGTATTACACCTCCACTTGTACCTTTTCCTAAAAACCTTATAAGGAAAACATTAAAGCTCGTGAAATTCAAAATTTGTTATGAAACTCTTTTTGTATATTTCCTGGTTTGTCTTATTTCACTTATTCAGTCTTTCAGCCATTATTTCTACCATGTGCCAGGTCACCATGTGAATCAAGGACTCGTGTTATTCAGTACCACGCCCGTCTTCTTTCCAGGCAGATGTTATAATTTTCTAGTTGGAGTCGCACATATTAGTTTTCAAATGTTTTCCTTTTCAAGGCTTGAACTTGTGCTCCTGAGCAGGCGTGACCACTGACCTGCTCGAGCACAAAGGGAATGTGGGGGGTACACTGTTACAGTACTCTTCTGGGAAAAGCATCATCAGCCGCTAAATAATAGTATTTTTGTGTCTCAGCACATAACATACGTGTGTCAATATCTCACGAGGGCTGTTCTTGTATTTGCAGGTTTAGTAATGTCATCAGAGCCCATACGCGTCTGGAGTCAAGATACAGCAACAGCTCAGGAGGCTCATACGATGAAGATAAAAGTAAGCACTAACAGCCTGAGGGGTTTCAGATGGAGGGCAGATGGTTAGTGAATGAAAAATTAGTATTTTGATTATTCTTGTTTTGATCAGTAAAAAGAAGCCCACAAATAATTAAGTAACCATTTAATCCTGCCATGCAGAGAGTCAGTTTCTTCAAAGTAAAAACAAACCAAACAGTAGATGAATCAGAATTAGGAAAACTTTGAGCTACTACCTAAAACCATATTTTTGTCTTCTTGGCCCTTTTCCTGGGTGATGCATTTGGCAAAAAGCTAGTACCAGATTGTCTCTTTAGAAAACAAAGCTTTCCGTTCACTTCTCCTGCCTGTCTTGGGAGTGGACTTAACCTTTAAGCTTTGTGAGTCAGCTCACCCAGGATAGATCTGTTTTCATATTTAATTTCTCAGGGATGAGTGAAAACCTTGCCAGACTGGGAGATACGATTGTCCCAGGAATCACGCCGTACCTTGGGACGCTGGAAAAACTGGAAAGATCAGTGCGTTCATTGACTTTAAGTCTCAGACAGATTGTACACTTATTGGTCATTGGTCAGGGAGTGGTCTCAGTTACTTGTTCACAAGTTACAGGAATTCTGGAAACAGAACATTCCCAGTGACATATTAGCTGTGTAAGGAAATTGGTAAACTATCTTCTGGAACATACTTGTTTTGGTGGAAATCATAATATGATATCTCATGAGTTAGGTCCATTTTGTAAGTTGGTGCACAGAGCTTTTGTACTGGTTGTTTTGAATTATTTTGCTTTTGTGGGAAATGTGCAGAGTATGGTAAGAGGTAAGTGTTTTAGGCTGGCCAAAAAGTTTGTTCAGGTTTTTCAGTACAATGTTATGAAAAACCCAAATAAGCTTTTTGGCCAACCCAGTAGTTCTAATGACACTGCATTTCAGTTTTACTTCTTAACGCACAGATAGGCGATTCTCCGCCATCCAAAATATCAAGGAAGAAATGTCTGAAATCCATGTAGTATTGCTGTACTCAGGTTAAGTTTTAACTGTGCTCATACATTCAGTCGTGTCTGGCTCTTTGTGACTGCCATGGGCTGTAGCCTGCCAAGCTCCTCTGTCCATGGGATTTCCCAGGCAAGAATATTGGAGTGGGTCACCATCCCCTCCTCTGAGGGATCTTCCCAACCCAGGGATTGAACCCACATCTCTTGTGTCTTCTGCATTGGCAGGCAAAATCTTTACCACTAGGGTCACCTGGGAAGCCCAAGTTTTAACTGTGTCCCTATAAAACCTTTTTCTACAACAATTAGTATGAAGTTGGGGTAGAGGGGAAGCTTATGCATTTTCCCTCATTTCTCTGCCCATCAGGGACTTGGCCTTCCAAACACCAAACAGTTGCATTTTAAGAGCACAGACCATTAGTTCTAGGCAGGACCAGATTTTATAGATGTGGAGAGAAGTACCTGAGGGATGGAGTTGTTGGTTCAAGAACAATCTCCTTGCTCTACAATACTTGGTAACACAAAATTTTGAGGACAGAAAAATTGAGTCATGGAAATGTTAGGCAGTCGAATCCTGACTTCCCCCAGAATGTGACAGGCATGCTGTGATGAAGCATAACATTCTATGACTGTGGATTTTACATTAGGAATATTGTTGCACTTTGACCAGTTGATTCTGTCAAAGTGTATCTCTTTGTTCTGGGCACAGGACACAGAATTTGGTAGAAAACACTGTAATTAATAATCATTTTGAAAATAACATCTTCAGAGCCCTCTGGGATTGAAACTTGACATTCCTTATGTATTTTAAAATAGCGACTTTCAGAGGGTAATTATAACAATGAGCGACTATGTCGTTATATAATCTCAGATCACTGGCTTTAGGGATAAAGAGAAAAAAGTAATAGAAGTATGTATAAAGGGAAATAAAAACTACTGTGAGTGAGAATAAGGCAGAAAGAGTAGTCTAGTATTATCTTCATGGCCTCTGTTTTACCCAGAAATGTTTATAAATTTATCATACCAGCATAAACAGCATCTTCCTGGGTATAGTACTTGGATTTGATTGAGTCATGTGTCAGCAATATTCTTCACATGATTACTGATATTAACCAGGGAAATTAAAATTCAGAGTAAGTAGCTGGGTTGCTGAGAGCTCAAATCTTAAATTTCTCAAGTCAAAGAAAAATGGAAATCAAGCTACTCAAACAGATCCTCATCATAGAAAGTCCATAAAATAGACGCCAAGATCCTTTTCTAGTTGTCAAGTAACAGAATTGACTCAGCTGTCCCAGACAAAGCAGTCCATCCGGTAGGGCACAGGTACTCTCAGAACTTTGGTAACTCGATCCTGCCTGATGCATTTTTGGTTCCAGCCACCCAGTGATGGGTACAGTCTATGCCATGAGAGAAGCAAAGGTTTCCAGGCTCAGTTCCAAACCTTATGACCGGCTGTATGATATATGTCAGGGGTAGTTATTTTCTGCCTGAATTCCTGAGGGTATGAGCAGGGCTAAGAAGAATGAGAAGGGATCAGGAGAGACCTCATGGCCCAGCACTTCCTAGTCTGGGTTTATTTAAAAAGAAAAGTGCAGCCTCTTTAAAGTATTATTTTATTAAAAAAATACCACCTTGGATAAAGTGGACAGGCAAACAGATTCAGACCTAGTCTATACAGTTGGTGGACAGCGTCTGGCATGGTCACAGAACAGCAAAGAAAGGCAAGGTGACTGGGGTGCAATGAGCAGAGGGCACGAAATAGGAAATAAGCCAAGAAACAGGAGGGAGATCTTGTCAGGCCTTATAGGCCCTGGTGTGAACTGAATGCTGGGTTTCATTTTGAGTGTAAAGGGGAGCCACTGGCCAGTGGTATGCAGAGAAAGGGACTCTGAATGGACTTCTGTTTTCAGAGGATGGCTCTGGGGACTTCCCTGGTGGTCTAGTGGTTAATTCTTCGCCTTCCAGTGCAGGGGGTGTGGGTTCAATCCCTGATTGGGGGACTAAGATCCCACATGCCTCCAGGCCGAAAAAAAAAAAAAAACGAAACATAAAACAGAAGTGATATTGTAACAAATTCAATAAAGACTTTAAAAATTGTCTACATTTAAAAAAATCTTAAAAAAAGGAGGATGACTCTGGCTGCTCTGCTGAGAATAGACTGCAGAGGGTTAAGCATGGAGGCAGGGAGGCAGTAGGAGGCTCTGCCTCCCATGAGAAAAGATGAGGGCTCAGCCCAGGATGGCAGTGATAGAGATGGTGAGAAGTGGTCATCTCTTGGGTTTGTTTTAAGGGAGAGCTTACTGAATATGCAGCTGCTGGCAAGTTACTTAACCTCAGCGTCCCCTTTACAAAATTGGGATACCAGGTATCTGTCGTTGGGTTATCTTGGGTTATTAATACATGAAATATATAGACCATTGCCTGACATGAAGTCACCCCTCTCTGTTGTTAGTTGCTAAGTCATGTCTGACTCTTTTGCAACCCATGGACTGTAGCCCACCAGGCTCCTCTATCCATGGGATTCTCCAGGCAAGAATAGTAGAGTGGGTTGCCATTCCTTCTCCAGAGGATCTTCTCAACCCAGGGATTAAACCCACATCTCCTGCACTGGCAGGCAGATTCTTTATCATTGAGCCACCAAGGAAGCCCAAGCTGTCTCTCTGTTAGTTCTGATGTTATTATTTTTATTATTATTGTCACTACCACCATCATCATGGTATAAGCAACTATAGTGGATTCATGTTTGGCAGAAGCCAAACATAATTCTGTAAAGCAATCATCCTTCAATTAAAAATAAATTTAAATATATATATATATATAATTGAGAAGTCAGGGAGGATTCCCAGGCTCCCGTCCTGAGTGAACTGAAAATAAGAAATCACGTTTTACTGAGATGGAGGAGACAAGAGAAGGAGTGAGTTGTCACGGTGATGGGAAGTCACGTGATGTAGGGTTTTTCTTCTTGTGTATCTATGTTTTCAGTCGCTCTATAATGAATAACTATAAATTAGATATCCACGAAATAAAGGAATGAAAGAAACTTAATCAAGTAATTCCAGACCATTTGATCATATAATTTCATACTCACCAAATGAAATGGTTAGATCATATAATTTCATACTCACCAAATGGAATGGTTAGGAAGTTATTTTTACAAGCACGAATTTGTAAGTGGCTTTCTAAAAAGGCAAGTTGGGAAAACAAGCAGCTTCTCTCCCTGTAAATGAAGCACATTCGTCTTTCTCACACTACAGATGACCCAATTTCTCCCTACACCGGCTGGCTTCTGACGATCACGGAGACCAAACAGCCGCAGCCCCTCCCCATGCCTTGCACGGGAGGGTGCTGGGCCCCCCTGGTGGACTACCTCCCAGAGACCATCACCCCCCGGGGGCCACTCCACAGGTGAGTAGCACGTGCAGATAGAGGGGAGCGGTCGCTTAGCTCTGACTGGATTTTTCTTCCTATGAAGAGAGAAACCTGTTCCAGGTCCCATCAGTTGAAACGACGTTTGAAACCAGAGGGAACGCAAGCGGCTTGGACTGCAGCTCTCCGCACACTGACTGACTTGGGTCGAGCACTAACCAGCGTGCAAAGCTGCCTTGCAGCCCTTTGGAGTTTTCCTTGCTGCGCCCTTAGTGTGGGTGCTCACGCTGTTAGGCCTTTTCGATTGTGAGCAGCTAAACGAAAGAACCCTTGTCTTCCGAGTCTCTTTGTCCCTCAGCCCTTATTTTCAAGTGACTGGTAGAGTCCCCATTATGTGAACTGGCTCGAGTGAAGTTTCTTCTCCTCATGGAGCTCGGTGCTGTATCAGAAGGTCAACTCCATTTCCCTGGAATCAGGGTCTCACCTAGTTCTTCAAGACCGTGATTGTGCCCGAACGACCTGTCGGTCTGCTTCCGTCCCCTTCGGGCACGGCGTTGACGTCAGCGTTTTCACTGATTAGGTGCAATGTCGCTGTCGTCTTTATGACTGAGATGGTGGTAGACCACAGCGTCAGAGAAGACTGGGCTCTTCATCTCCCGCTGCTGCTCCACGCTGTCTTCCTAGGTAAGCCTGGGACCCAGAGGAATTCTGGCCGCTAGAGTCCGAAACCTACACAAGTCATCCCAGGGAGCTGTCCTTGTACGTGGCCATCCTGCTTTTCTGAAATACCCAATATCTTCCTTTTTTCACTGTCCTTTCTGTGACGTCTCTAAAATTCCAGTTGATCAGTCATTGTTTAAAGTTATCCTGGCACCGTAATATAGAATGGTACCTCATCCATGTTACTTCTATAGAGATATTCAAAACAAGCTGGACTTCTTTTAGGGGATTTGGTTCTCCATGATAAGTTTAAAGCCTTGAGACACAGTCAGTGCATGGAGAGAAAGACTGTAGAACATGGTCAGCTAAGCACTGAGATTTTAAAATACCCAAGGTGCAGAGCAAAAAAAAAAAAAATAGAGGAATCAGCCAGGTAGGGAGACTCAGAGAGAGATATAAAGTTAGAAACCTTTAGTAACAGAGAAGAGAACATCTCAGGAAAGAAGAATGCTAAACATGTCAGATGCTACAGAGAGGTCAAGAAAAGTCCATCTGTCAGCATTTCATAAGAACATTTTTTTAAGGAAGAAAACATTTGATTTTTCCTAAGCCTGATTTCTTTATGTCGGTAACAAACTAACAAAGGAAACTAAACATTCCTCTAACGTGTTCCTCCCGGGCATCTTGGAATCTTTGCCATCCCTGGAATCTAGACAAGCTGAAGGTTTGTTTATATTAAGAGATTGCACCGTTTTGTTCCAGGTTTGGACCATTATCGGCCCGAAGTCTTTGAACACAGCAAAAAATTGCTTCTTCACCTCCTGATTGCCCTCTCTTGCAACAGCAATTTCCATGCCATTGCTTCTGTGCTCCTGCAGACTCGAGAGATGGGCGAAGCCAAGACTCTAACTGTTCAGCCAGCTTATCAGCCCGAATACCTCTATACAGGTAACACAGGAGGAGGGGCAGGGAGCCTGAGACAGAGTCACAAGTCTGAGGATACCTGGAGGTGTCCCTGGAGCCCACATCAATGTCTCGGCTTTTACCCTTGCCCCAGCTTTCTAAGTGATAAAATATGCACCATTATGCACAATAAACATGCACTACTTTATTTGATGTTAAATCCTTATTCCTTAGTAAATATTTCCAAATATACTTTTGAAATTATTACTGTGATTGCTATTTTCATTAAATATGTTATGAAAAAAATTAATATCCATTGACCGAGAGAGCATGAGTCTGGAACACCCATGGAGGAGAGTGTGTATAACAGTGACCACCTGCAGCATCTTAAGACCAGGTATCACCAAGGCACCAGACATTTCCCTATGTACCTTGAGACATAATTACATTAATATACACATTCAGAGTTCTGGGTACATTTATGCAAAACATCGTGTATAACCTACTTATCGCTGTTATCCTCAAAAATAGTATCATGTCATCTAGTTAAATCGTCTATTACCCAAGAATAATTTACCTACAGCATGCTGCTGCTGCTGCTGCTAAGTCGCTTCAGTCGTGACTATGTACCTTGAGACATAATTACATTAATATACACATTCAGAGTTCTGGGTACATTTATGCAAAACATCGTGTATAACCTACTTATCGCTGTTATCCTCAAAAATAGTATCATGTCATCTAGTTAAATCGTCTATTACCCAAGAATAATTTACCTACAGCATGCTGCTGCTGCTGCTGCTAAGTCGCTTCAGTCGTGTCCGACCCTATGCGACCCCATAGACGGCAGCCCACCAGGCTCCCCCGTCCCTGGGATTCTCCAGGCAAGAACACTGGGGCATAGTTAGGTACAAATGTGTAACAGAGCTATTCATCAGTCAGTGGGTGTGTGAAAGCATGCACACACAGACACACGCACTCACCTCTTTTGCAGAAAGCATCAATTAAAACATCAGAGCATCAAGTGATTTGGTAAGTCTGTTAGAAAAAGACTGACTAAGTGAGCTTAATCGGAAGACTGGGTATTTTGAAGATCTCTGTATCTTAGCACAGATGGTTCCATGCCATTCTTTTTATGTACTGCATAGTATCCATTGAACCACATATCTTAATTCATATGTTTCTTATCCACACCTGCAGAAATTGTTCTGGTTTATGTCTGTTTTGCTTCTTGGCCAATATACAAAATGCCTCCATGAGCCTCTAGGCTCATATACCTTGATGTACTTTTAATCAGTGCATCTCCAGGATACATTTCTTAGTTTGTAGTTATCAGGTCAAACAACAAAAGATAGATGTCTTTAAATTTTTTTTTTACCGATATTGCAAATTGTTCTCCAAGATTGTTGTGCTAATTTAAACCCACAGTATTTAAGAGTGTGTATTGCACACCTACTATTACTAAACTTTTTCATCTTTACCAGTCTGATAAATTAAAGGTGGTATCTTGGGGGAGAAAAGGGGGGAAAAAAAGACACCAAAGTAGAAAATAGCAGAGCACCATCTGTTACCAAATCACAGTGGTCTACATGGCAGTGCAACTATTCTGTAAGCAAAGAAAGAGTTCCAGTCTTGTTTAATCATAGCCATAGCCAAAAATCAAGTGGTTTTTTTTTTTTTTCCAAAAAAGTTAAATAACTGCATACTTCCTGATGCACACCTCCCGACCTCATTCAGTGCCTGGCCTGCACATTCCACCTGGACCTTGTCTCCCACCAGGTGGCTTCGACTTCCTGAGAGAGGACCAGTCGTCCCCGGTGCCAGACTCAGGGCTCAGTTCCAGCTCCACTTCATCCAGCATCAGTCTGGGAGGCAGCAGTGGGAACCTCCCACAGATGACCCAGGAGGTAGAAGATGCGGACGCGGCTCCTGACTCAGATGAGAAGGCAAACAAGCTCATTGAGTTTCTGACGACCAGGTAAGGGAGGGGTCAGGAGATGGGCTGCTGTTTTTTGGGTCAGTCTTGTGGAAGAGTGCCATGACTTTAAAACTGCAGATGAAAATTCTAATGAAGTCTCCTCTCTTCTGAATTGCATCTGCTGGTGTCTGTGTACAAGGCAGACCCTGACAGGTGCTGTCTACGACTCCCCTGATGTCACAGTGGAGGAGCAGGGAGATTTCCTGCCTAATGAGCAGGTGGCAGATGCGGGCAGGAGGCAAGCATGACTTTCACTGTCTATTAGAGCTACTAGCCTCCGGGAGTTCCAAGACTTTGCAGAGAACATCGTTCTGGAAACCCAAACTATTAGCCATGGTCTACCTAGTAGCAGCTGCAGACGGGGGACCCCTATCTGCTCCTGTAGTCCAAAGGGTCACTTATAAATGGAATTCAGGAACCAGAAACAGTCAGACGCATGATGGGAAAGGAATCCAACTAATAATGGATCAAAGTCAAGAAAACTGTGAGTGATCCCGTTTTTTTCAGATTTTATGGTTCTTTCGAGGAATGATTTAGCTCTCGGTTCAGTTCTCATAGTTCAGTTCAGTTGCTCAGTCGTGTCCAACTCTTTGTGACCCCATGAACCACAGCACGCCAGGTCTCCCTGTCCGTTGCCAACTGTCAGAGTATACACAAACCCATGTCCATTGAGTTGGTGATGCCATCCAACCATCTCATCCTGTCGTCCCCTTTTCTTCCTGCCCTCAATCTTTCCCAGCATCAGGGTCTTTTCCAGTGAGTCAGCTCTTCGCATCAGGTGGCCAAAGTATTGGAATTTCAGCTTCAGCAACTTTCTTCCATTGAATATTCAGGACTGATTTCCTTTAGGATGGACTGGTTGGATCTCCTTGCAGTCCAAGGGACTCTCAAGAGTCTTCTCCAACACCACAGTTCTAAAGCATCATTTCTTCAGTGCTCTGCTTTCTTTATAGTCTCACATCCGTACATGACTATTGGAAAAACCATAGCCTTGACTAGACGGACCTTTGTGGACAAAGTAATGTCTCTGCTTTTTAATATGCTGTCTAGGTTGGTCATAACTTTCCTTCCAAGGAGTAAGTGTCTTTTAATTTCATGGCTGCAGTCACCATCCGCAGTGATTTTAGAGCCCAGAAAAATAAAGTCAGCCACTGTTTCTACTGTTTTCCCATGTATGTGCCATGAAGCGATGGGACCAGATGCCATGATCTTCGTTTTCTGAATGTTGAGCTTTAAGCCAACCTTTTCACTCTCCTGTTTCACTTTCATCAAGAGGCTTTTTAGTTCCTCTTTACTTTCTGCCATAAGGGTGGTGTCATTTGGATATCTGAGGTTATTGATATTTCTCCTGGCAATCTTGATTCCGGCTTGTGCTTCTTCCAGCCCAGCGTTTCTCATGATGTACTATGCATATAAGTTAAATAAGCAGGGTGACAATATACAGCCTTGATGTACTCCTTTTCCTATTTGGAACCAGTCTGTTGTTCCATGTCCAGTTCTAACTGTTGCTTCCTAAACCTGTCTCTTATACACATCTAGATGTGTATAAGAGACAGGAGTATTGTAAAATAAAATTTTTTTAAAAATCAAGAACTATCCCTAACAACTATATCTTGGATATAAATCATTTTGTTATATCTGGAGAAAATGACAATATATGTCATCTATTAGCAATGTCTTCATGAATAATTTATCCTAGTAACAGTCAAGGAGTGATTTCAACCATATATTAGTGAACACATAATACATTTTTTCATATAGTTTCTAGTCTCCTTTCAGATATTCTCCNATAGTCAATAAAGCAGAAATAGATGTTTTTCTGGAACTCTCTTGCTTTTTCCATGATCCAGCGGATGTTGGCAATTTGACCTCTGGTTTGTCTGCCTTTTCTAAAACCAGCTTGAACATCTGGAAGTTCATGGTTCACATACGGTTGAAGCCTGGCTTAGAGAATTTTGAGCATTACTTTACTAGCATGTGAGATGAGTGCAATTGTTCAGTAGTTTGAGCATTCTTTGGCATTGCCTTTCTTTGGGATTGGAATGAAAACTGAACTTTTCCAGCCCTGTGGCCACTGCTGAGTTTTCCAAATTTGCTGACAGATTGAGTGTAGCACTTTCACAGCGTCATCTTTCAGAATTTGAAATAACTCAACTGGAATTCCATCACCTCCACTAGCTTTGTTTGTAGTGATGCTTCCTAAGGCCCACTTGGCTTCCCATTCCAGGATGTGTGGCTCTAGCTGAGTGATTACACCATCGTGATTATCCGGGTCGTGAAGATCTTTTTTGTACAGTTCTTCTGTGTATTGTTGCCACCTCTTCTTAATATCTTCTGCTTCTGTTAGCTCAGTTCAATATAGAATTTAATGTACAGAAAGCTCATGTAGGGGCTGGTGCTGCCTCCTTACAGGGTGTCTCGGAGACCTGACTGGTTTGTGGAGAAGAAAGGTTTTCTCAGTACTCACCACTGTCAGTGCTGGGAATGGTATTCTCTGAAATTCTCACACGTGGATGCATCCCGCTCTTACCACAGAGAAAGCCAAACAGACAACAGAGGTTGTATCTTCAGTTTGTCCTACAGCATTTGGCAACTTAACCTAACAATGTTATCCTGATAAAATGTTATGTCTCTGCACATTCTAAAATGTATAAAGGGAGTCTGTGTCTAAATCTGTGTTTTATTTGACATGTTACATCATTTCATTTAAGACAAACTGTTATGTGCTGAATGAACACTGTCCTGGTGAATTGTGAAGTTTTAATTTTGTGAGCAAAACATATGAAAAAGTATATCTCCATTAGTTAAGTAGATCTATTTTGAGTGTGCTCTTAAGCTGTATAAGACTGAAATTTTCCAACAGATTAATAAGTAAATTTTTTTTAAAAATGTATGTTGCCCCTTTGGAGTTAGAACTGTGTATATAGTTGTGAACAATGATAGTTACATTTTTGACAGTTTGTGTGTTTTGTTGAAGGGCATTTGGTCCACTTTGGTGCCATGAGGACATCACACCCAAAAATCAGAATTCAAAGAGTGCTGAACAACTCACCAATTTTCTACGTCATGTTGTATCCGTTTTCAGAGATTCCAAATCAGGTACTTCATCCTCTTTCTACAAAGCCCACTTTTAGCATTTTTCTGTAACGGAGCTCATTCGCCCCATATAGCTACACACTGTGTATGTATTTATGTGTGCGTGCGTGTGTGTGCATGTGTGTAAAATCCTCCATTTGGCAGCAATAGCCAAGGAATATTCATAGGGGGTATTGAAGCTTTTTCAGGTGTGCCTAACTTAATGATAATGTCACATATGGTTGCATGATGCTCTATCAGATGATTTCCCCAGTGTCTCTGTTCTCTTTGCTTCATTTCCCTCACTACAACACAACTGTGCCTATATTAATTTTATTTAAAGAAGTCCATGAGAAAGAAATTTTATTTGCTGTCATCAGACTCAACTGGGAGAAAATGGTCTGTCTTGCAAACTGGTTTTTTTTTAAATAAGAATACTTATTCAATAAAATGTTTTTGGCTTTAAAAGTATTTGCTGACAAGCCCTATGCCAGTGACCACTCAATATTCTGAACATGGTCTGATGCTGGTTTCAGCACTAGTAGCCACACAATATTCAAGCCCTTAGCCGGATTCCATTCAGATCCGCTTGGCCAGGGCTGATAGGTGTGTGAAATTTAAATTTGGTTCCTCAGCCTGATAAGCAGCTGTCTCTGCTTTTTCTCACTCAGCAGGCTGGCCATACTAAATATGTATCACTGGCTCTTCTGGCTGCTCTGATAATTAGCACATTTTACAGTTTCAAACATTCCAGATAAGCCACATATCTTTTCATTATCAGAGGATACATGCTAAGAAACAAAAGTTAAACTGAAATGGGAAAGTTGTTCCCAGAATGGAATTGCCACTTCTTGTTTTGAGTTTCCCCTTTGGAATTTCTTTGAAGTATTAAGACTGCTCTTATTGGTATTTCCCCCACTTAAAAGTCATTTCAGTAGCCTTAAAGGAGAAATTTTGTGATGCGTGTAGACTCTTCATCTGTGTAAAACTCTTGGTGGTATGCTGCTGCTGCTGCTGAGTCGCTTCAGTTGTGTCCGACTCTGCGTAACCCTATGGACAGCAGCCCACCAGGCTCCTCCATCCACAGGATTCTCGGCAAGAAGACTGGAGTGGGTTGCCATTTCCTTCTCCGCTTGATGGTATAAAGATACTAAAAATGAGAAAAAGTATGAATGCCATATATAGCATATTCTCAGAGCGTGTTTCAGGCTGCTTAGAACATTCTGGTCTTCCCTGGTGGCTCAGACAGTAAAACGTCTGCCCACAATGCAGGAGACCCAGCTTCAATCCCTGGGTCGGGAAGATCCCCTGGAGAAGGCAATGGCACCCCACTCCCGGACTTTTGCCTGGAAAATTCCATGGACAGAGGAGCCTGGTAGGCCCCAGTCCAAGGGGTTGCAAAGAGTTGGACACGACTGAGCAACTTCACTTTCACTTAGAACATTCTGTGTCTTTTCACATCTTTCTCAAGATATTTTTACTCACTACAGTTTTCTTGAACGTGGCTGCTTTCTGCCTCCTTCCAATATAGCACAGTAAGATGTGTTCCTGGAAACGCTTGTGTTAGTCAGGGTAGCATAGCTGCTGTAATAAATGACCCCCAAAGCTCAGAGCCCTAACACAAGAGGCTCTTTCTGGGTCTCATAACAGTTCAGTGTGGACGTTTGGGAGCAGCTTTCCACCTGGTGCTTCAGGGAGCACCCCCCATTCTGTGTCTGCCACCCGCTAGGCTCAGAGGCCTCTACTCAACCCTCTGTGTCCAGGGCAGGTGGAGGAACAGAGTGCGTGGAGGGTCGCCCCGGAGGAGCATGCCTGCATCCAGCACCTTGCCTGCGTCCCGCTGGCCAGAACCCAGGCCCAGGGTCGCAGCTGGCTGTGAGGAGGACTGAGAAATGTGGCTTCACTGTGTAACAGGGAGAAAAGGAGACCTCTTTCTTTTCTCTGTTGTGGTTTAGTTGCTTGGTTGTGTCCGACTCTTTGTGGCCCCGTGGACTGTGGCCTGCCAGGCTCCTCTGTCCATGGGATTCTCCAGGCAAGAATACTGGAGTGGGCTGCCATTTCCTCCTCCAGGGGATCTTCCTACCCAGGGATTGAACCCAAATCTCCTGCACTGCCAGCTGGGTTCTTTACCACTGGGCCACCTAGGAAGCCCCTTCTTTTGTCTGCCACTCATTAAAATAGCTTTTCCCAAAGGACATCATCTTAGGGGGTTGGGGGTCAGCAGACCTACTAGAATACTTCCAACAGTATGATTTATTTTTTCATTTTTTTTAAAGATTTTTTTGGCCACGCTGTGTGGCATGTGAGATCGTAGGTCCCTGACCAGGAATTGAACCCACACTCCCAGGCAGTGTAAGTGCAGAGTCTTAACCACTGGACCACCAGGGGGGTCCCTCCAACAGTGTGATTTACAGAAGTTTTTATTTATCGCCATGGGACCACACCTCCACATATAAAATGGCTTAAATAGAAAAATATGTTTTGAAAAGCAAAACAAAGATGTAAAAAACTAAAATATCCATTCATAGGTTGTGAACTACCTTTAAGGGTTAAATCTCAGGTTTCCTACCCTGAACGTGTCTAAGTCTGTTTTCCAGGACACTTGGTTGACGCCGCAGGAGCATTGTCTTATTTGGTGTACTACTGTCGCAGGGCTCAGCCAGCCCTGGTGCAGCAGCACCAGGAACAGTAACACTGAATTTTCCCTCCTGGTCCACATTCATGGAACCATCAAATGTGCCCCCAGAGCCTCTCCATCATGGAGATAGCACAAATCGCTGTTTTTATCAGGTCCACTGACTCGCATAGCCTGATTTTTCTGCACATAAAGAGGTGCAACGAGTGGAGGATTTAAAGGCCCAGAATCCAGCCATGGATTTTCCCTTACTTTTTCGTTTTGCTATGATCAGATGGTTTTCTGAGGGCTGAGACTGCTTTCATGCTGTCGGGAGAGCAAACACTCAGGAGATGAAGGTTGAACCAGTCCCTGCCTTCTTTGCAATGCCTGCGCCTCCACATCTGCTTTTTTATGGACGATTCTGAAGAACAGGGAGTTTGGCCCAGGCTTTGGCTGCACTTGCATACGTGCGTGTGTACGTGCTAAGTCGCTTCAGTTACGTCTGACTCTATGTGACCCGGTGGACTGTAGCCCACCAGGCTCCTCTGTCCATGGGGTTCTCCAGGCAAGAATACTGGAGTGGGTTGCCATGCCCGCCTCCAGGGGATCTTCCCGGCCCAGGGATCAAATCCATGTCTCTTACGTCTCCTGCGTGGGGAGGAGGGTTCTTTACCACTAGTGCCACCTGGCGGGTCAGATCCACTCATCACTTGCCTCTTCATTCACAAGACTTGTGTCTAACAGATTCTCGTATGACAAAGGAGCGAACATATTCTCTGTGAAAAGTGCGGAAGAATGATGCCATACAGTAGCAGCACAATAATAATATATTTGGAAGCACCAGTGATGTGTCAGACACCATTCTAAGCTCTGTCTAAGTTGATTTTCACCACCACTCTTTGAAGTGGATGCTCTGATTCACAAGATAAAGACAAGAAAACAGGGTCACAGAGAATAAATTTCTTTCCCAGCGTCCCAAATCTCTCATTTAAAATCAGGACCATATTGCTCTGAAGCTTTCTACTCCACAAAGCTTGCTCCAAACTCTTTCTATTCCACTGTGCCCCTTTAAGATTGATTCAGATTTGGTTTTAATTTGTTATTTTATTGAAGTATAGTTGCTCTACAATGTTGTGTTAAGGTGAACATTTCTACTGTATAGTGAAGTGAACCAGCCTTATATATACACATATCCCCTCTTTTTTGGATTTCCTTCCCATTCAGGTCACCACTGACCACTGAGTAGACTTCCCTGTGCTGTAGAGCCAGTTCTCATTAGTTGTAGGAATTCCCATATGGTGCTAGTGGTGAAGAACCCGCCTGCCAGTGCAGGAGATGTAAGAGATGCCAGTTGGATACGGTCCGAAAGATCCCCTGGAGGAGGAAATGGCAACCCACTTCAGTATTCTTGCCTGGAGAATCCCATGGACACAAGTAGCAGCACAATAATAATATATTTGGAAGCACCAGTGATGTGTCAGACACCATTCTAAGCTCTGTCTAAGTTGATTTTCACCACCACTCTTTGAAGTGGATGCTCTGATTCACAAGATAAAGACAAGAAAACAGGGTCACAGAGAATAAATTTCTTTCCCAGCGTCCCAAATCTCTCATTTAAAATCAGGACCATATTGCTCTGAAGCTTTCTACTCCACAAAGCTTGCTCCAAACTCTTTCTATTCCACTGTGCCCCTTTAAGATTGATTCAGATTTGGTTTTAATTTGTTATTTTATTGAAGTATAGTTGCTCTACAATGTTGTGTTAAGGTGAACATTTCTACTGTATAGTGAAGTGAACCAGCCTTATATATACACATATCCCCTCTTTTTTGGATTTCCTTCCCATTCAGGTCACCACTGACCACTGAGTAGACTTCCCTGTGCTGTAGAGCCAGTTCTCATTAGTTGTAGGAATTCCCATATGGTGCTAGTGGTGAAGAACCCGCCTGCCAGTGCAGGAGATGTAAGAGATGCCAGTTGGATACGGTCCGAAAGATCCCCTGGAGGAGGAAATGGCAACCCACTTCAGTATTCTTGCCTGGAGAATCCCATGGACACAGGAGCCTGGCGGGATGCAGTCCATGGTGTCGCAAAAGGAGAAGCTTAACACACAATCGTTAGCTATCTGTTTTATACATAGTAGTGTATGTCTGTCAATGCCAATCACAGGGTTCATTTTTAAATAAGTACCACCATCAGAGGGCGCTGTGCAGTCAGCCTGTTGTAAGCGCACAGATGACTGGTGGCCTCGGTTAGCAGCTGAGTGCTGACCTGCTCCCGCCCCTGTGCCCTAGGTTTCCACCTGGAGCAGCACCTGAGTGAAGTGGCGCTGCAGACGGCCCTCGCCAGCTCTTCGCGGCACTATGCCGGCCGGTCCTTCCAGATATTCCGGGCCCTCAAACAACCTCTGTCAGCACACGCCTTGTCGGACCTCCTCTCCAGGCTGGTGGAGGTGATTGGTGAGCACGGAGATGAGATTCAGGTACAGAAGGAAAGCGGGGGCAGTCACCCTTCTCTCCCTGCAGAGATGAGGAGTTAATGACTTACTTTGAACTTTCTTCCTCCTGCCAATTATCCCAGCTGTTCAGACATGTATAATTTATTTAAAAATTCTAGAGGTTGACTTTTGTTTTTACAAATCTCTCTCCAGAGGGGAGGCTGTTCTGGAAATTCAGTGGACACTTTGATTGAACCAATAATCGAAACCCTTTGGCAACTCTGTTTTTATTGATTTTGTTTGGTGGGGCCTGGGGGAGGTATTTTGTCTTGCTTTTGTCTTTTTACTAACAACCTGAGATGCAGTTGTGCAGCCTGCTTACCCAGAGAAGGGGAGGGGGGTTCTATTGTGTCTGTGCAGAGCACCACTCCTGTCTGTATGGCTGGCCTTCCATAAACTGAGAAAAGCTAAAGAAATAGTGGGCAGAGTAGATGCCACAAGAGGACCTGTGGACTGTGGAACCTGGAGACTGGAGAGCTGAACAGGTGGAAAGCCAGGGGCATTACAAGCTCTGTAGCTGAGGCTAAGCCCTTCTTTTCCATCAGAAATGTTCTGCATCTCAGAAGGCTGTACATCTGGAGATTTCAGCTTTTTTTTTTTTTTTTCTCCTCTGGCCATTGGAAGCACACTTTAAAATGCCCTGAGTCACAGCCCTTCTCATCCTTCATCTCTTAATCTCTGGCTTCCAGATGTTGCCACTCTGTTATTTCAAATGCCCACCATCCCCCTCAGCAAGGGGCCACGCTTGCCCACTGTAGCCTTACCCCTCCCTGTTGGGTTTGAATGAGACTGATCTGTTGAAAACCTCACATCTAGGGAGAGAAATCATCATGATTTCCTACTAACTCCTAAGCCATCTGGGTTTCCTAAGTAGCCCTTAAAAATTTCTTTGTAAATTAAAGTAGCCATGACTATCCAGCTTTCAAAGATGGTAGCAGTATTTGAATAAAGTTTGTATCCATTAAATTTATCTTCAAGATGCTAGCAGTAATTGTAAGTGGCACAGAATGTTGTCTTTGTGTATCTGGCAGGGTTATGTCATGGAAGCCCTTCTTACCCTGGAAGCTGCCGTGGACAACTTGTCTGACTGCTTGAAGAACACTGACCTCTTAACTGTACTATCTCGGTGAGTATCAGCTGAACAATATTTCACAATCAGATACACTGTACTGAATATTTTGGAGAAGCTTGGACTTTGGGCAAAGTCTAAAGAACAAATCTGGTTTTTTGAAGTCTGTTTGTGACCCAAGAAAGTATGTATGACATTTCCTTCAGTTTAAAAAAAAAAAAAGGAAATTACAACAGACACATATATACACAGGAAGTTAGACAGGGTGTTATTTCTAAGTAATACAAATATTAGTTTTTTTAATTTCCTATTTCTATGAGTATTTTTTCATATTTTATATAATTATCCTATTTATCACATTTTATAGAAACAAGCTAAGCATTCTTTTTTAAATGCATATATGCAAGACTTATCTGATCCATTGCCATAAAAACATTTCAAATAAATGTTGATTTTACTTGAAATTTCTACTTTAGGATCTTTCTTTTTAGTTTTTAATTCCTTTTGTTCCTGTCAATGCTTAATAACACATTTTAAATCATTCACAGTTTCATATTCTTTTTGGAAAATTAAGCTCATCTTGCTTGAAGTTGAATCAGTAATGTTATAGTAGGTTGGGCCTTGTTTCATTTTTAAGGTGAACATTTTTATAATAGGTAATTTTAGTGTAATTACTAACATCATATATATTTATCTATATAAACCCACAGGTTAATCTATATCAGTAAAAATTCAGCAACAATGTTGATAGAAATAGACTTAGAAATCATTTTTCATAAATTTTATAAGTGCAAAAATTGTCCTTCAATACAAGCATTTACATTTTTCTTTCTAGATATTTCTGTATCTGTTCTTTTTATTGGTTAGTTAATAAAGTATTAACATTTATACCTATTAGATACATTTTATTTCATAATTATTCTCACCTAAATTCAAACAAAAATTAAATGAATGATCAGTAAACTTTAGAGCCAACTGCTTATTTATTTAACTTTTCAATAAGTTAAAGTCAGTATTTGGTTTTGTTGTTTTGTTAGTGAGGATTGTTCCGGTTGAGTTTGGTTTTTCACAGCATTATGTTTAAGAATAAGGAAACATATTCCTTTTCATTTAAGAATGTGGAAAAAAAATGATTAGAAAGCAGTATTTCCAAGGAATGATTTCCCCACATTGTGGATGGATCTTAAAAGGACTAGCCTTTCACTGAAATGCACTGGATTCCTACTGAACTCTTTAATTTTNTTATGTTTAAGAATAAGGAAACATATTCCTTTTCATTTAAGAATGTGGAAAAAAAATGATTAGAAAGCAGTATTTCCAAGGAATGATTTCCCCACATTGTGGATGGATCTTAAAAGGACTAGCCTTTCACTGAAATGCACTGGATTCCTACTGAACTCTTTAATTTTTATACCCAGCTCTTCATCACCAGACTTAAGCTCTAACACTAAACTGACAGCTAGCAGAAAGAGCACAGGCCAACTCAACGTGAGCCCTGGGGCAGCTAGCAGCAACACAGCAACTGCAGAACGCAGCCGGCATCAAAGGAGCTTCTCTGTGCCCAAGAAGTTCGGTGTTGTCGACCGGTCCTCAGACCCACCTCGGAGTGCCACCCTGGACAGAATTCAGGCCTGTACCCAACAAGGCCTCTCCTCGAAAACCAGAAGCTCGTCCTCCCTGAAGGATAGCCTCACCGACCCATCACACATAAGCCATCCAACCAACCTGTTGGCCACCATCTTTTGGGTCACGGTGGCTCTGATGGAATCCGATTTTGAGTTTGAATACCTAATGGCCCTGAGGCTGTTGAACAGACTGCTGGCTCACATGCCACTTGATAAAGCTGAGAACCGAGAAAAACTAGAGAAACTCCAGGCGCAGCTCAAGTGGGCAGACTTTTCAGGGCTGCAGCAGCTGCTGTTGAAGGGGTTCACCTCCCTCACCACCACCGACCTTACCTTGCAGCTGTTCAGTTTGCTGACACCAGTGTCCAAAGTATCCATGGTGGACTCATCTCAAGCCATTGGTAAAGCTCACACTCAAGTTCTGGTCATGGTGGAACGTGTGTTTAGTGTAATAGATAATGTGGGCTTAGCGCTTTTAATGACTGTGTTTAAAAATGGTTCTTTGGGAATAGTTTATTTTTTCTTTTAAAATTTGTATAGAAGTTTTTCTTTAATTTTTCTAAATTTATTTTTTAATGTGCTGGGTCTTTGCTGCAAGCAGGCTTTCTCCAGTTGCGGCAGGTGGGGGCTACTCTTCATTGCGGTGGCTTCTCTTTTTGTGGAGCAGGGGCTCGAGGGTGCGTGAGCTTTCGCAGTTGTGGTGCGTCAGCTCAGTAGTCGCTGCTCCCAGGCTCCAGAGCGCAGGCTCAACAGTTGTGGTGCATGGGCTTAGTTGCTCTGCAGCATGTGGCATCTTCTTGGCCCAGGAATCGAACTTGGGTCTCCTACATTGGCAGGAGGATTCTCCACCACTGAGCCACTAGGGAAGCCCTGTATAAGTCTTAACTATGTATATTGTAGATGTTTTTAAGGCAGTCGCATAAAAGGGGCAAGAATAACATGAGATTTTTCTTTCTGCTTTGCAGAAAGTATTTGGTTTTGTTGTTTTGTTAGTGAGGATTGTTCCAGTTGAGTTTGGTTTTTCACAGCATTATGTTTAAGAATAAGGAAACATATTCCTTTTCATTTAAGAATGTGGAAAAAAAATGATTAGAAAGCAATATTTCCAAGGAATGATTGTACATTGCAGACAGTGCTAGTTTATTCCATTGCTCTTATACAGACATTTTCTCTTTTTTCTAAACTCTTAAATCTTTTACTTTTCTGAGCNTTATGTTTAAGAATAAGGAAACATATTCCTTTTCATTTAAGAATGTGGAAAAAAAATGATTAGAAAGCAATATTTCCAAGGAATGATTGTACATTGCAGACAGTGCTAGTTTATTCCATTGCTCTTATACAGACATTTTCTCTTTTTTCTAAACTCTTAAATCTTTTACTTTTCTGAGCCTTTATTTTCCTCTTGAAAATTCCTTTGGTTCCCTGTTGTTTTGAATTAAGTCAGCAAACCAGATTTTTAATACCATGGCACATGGCCCACAATTCTTTCCAGGAAGCCAAAGCTTAATACAGTAGAACTAAGCTACTCCTCATCATTTCAAAGAATCTTTCTGATAACTTAACTTGATTGGCCTGTGTCTTTTCAAACAAGTTTTCCTTGAAATACATTTTTTTGATAAAAACTTCAAACTAGTGCTTCAGTTCATTTTAATCTGCTTTTAAAATCTATGCCAACAATCATTCTTACTTGCAACAGTCGATAGCGTGACAGCACTGTACCTGAAAATTGCGAATCTACTTCAGTGTCTGCTTTGAACGGATGCCATTGTGGTTGTACATTTATCATGGATTTTGTGTTAGATCAAAGTTACTTCAAAAGGCTGCTTTTGCATATCCTCGGAATAAAATCTATAATAGGCCTTCCTACTGTTAATGGCTCAAATGCCCCATATTCATGTGTCTCCGTTTGTATCTTCTCTAATCCAGGGTTTCCACTGAATGTCTTGTGTCTTCTGCCCCAGCTGATACAGCATTTTGAAAACCCCAACCAGTTCTGTAAGGATGTAGCTGAGAGAATCGCTCAGGTATGCCTTAAGGCTTCACCCTCAGGCAGATCCAAGACCCGATGTTGGACAGCGGTTACCAAGCTTGGGGTGATACATTTCATAAACCTGAAGATACTAACTGATATCACTAGTAATTCACGTTTCTGGGCAGCCGATTCAAATGGTCATTTCATTATTGAGAAAATAAGTGGGGAAAAAACTGGTGAAAATTAAATGACTAAGTATTCTGCAGCTGCCCCCAAAAATGTATCAATCAGTTTTCCAGGCTGCTGGGGCTTAGAGCAAAATTGCTATCATTTCTTCCTTATTCATCAGGCTGTTGTATCACTAGTTGACTTTCTTCTCGTAAAAGGTTTGTTTGGAAGAGAAGAACCCCAAACTTTCCAATCTTGCACACGTCATGACTCTTTATAAAACACACAGCTACACGAGGGACTGTGCCACGTGGGTCAATGTGGTCTGCCGGTACCTTCATGAAGCCTATGCTGACGTCACCTTGAATATGGTTACCTACCTGGCAGAGGTAAGTTCCTGAATTGAGGATAAAATCTATTTAGTTTCTATGGGTAAAATAATGGGCTTCCCTCATAGCTCAGTTGGTAGAGAATCTGCCTGCAATGCAGGAGACCCAGGTTCGATTCCTGGGTCGGGATGATCCCCTGGAGAAGGAAATGGCAATCCACTCCAATATTCTTGCCTGAAAAATCCCATGGACAGAGGAGCCTGGCATGCTGATAAGAAGCAGACACAATTTAGCAACTAAACCACCAACACCACCATGGGTAAAATATGTATGTGAAACTGATAATAAAAGCCTTAACCTCGTTTATTGATCATGTATTCACTTACTATATATTATCATAGATGCTGTATAGAATCAGTTAAAACAACTGATTCTCACAATAACTCAGTGATTATAACAGAAAATCTGAGAATCAGCCGGGTTTAGTAATCTACAAGTGTAAGGTGTCAGAGCAGCCTTTGAAATGATATATAGCTGCCTCCAAAGCGTAAACTCCTTTTTAACTACCCTGGTACCTGTCAGCACATGCCAGAGACAGGAAGATTTTATTCAAATTATTCTGGATGTTCAAATCTTATTTAAAGACTTAACTATGTTTAGTGGTTGTGTGCTCTGAACTCATTAATTAACAAAGCATATATTTTTGAAGATACTCATTTTTCCACACAATAGATTTGTGTAATTATTTCCTCATTTGTTAACTGTTCAGTTCTTTCGGCCACTTTTGATGTGGAATTTCAGCATTTCTTTGAATCGTTTCTATTATCTTTTAGTTTTGAACAGTAACTTTTTTCATTATGTCTGTCACATCAATTTGCTTATTATTTTCCTTTCCTTTTTGAAAATATCATTGACTTCTTTCTTGATTATAAAAGCAGTATGTGTTTGCAGCAGAAAATTCAGAAGGTACAGAACAGTAAAAAAAAAAGAAAGAAAAATCATCCAAAATAATTGAAATTATCCAGAGAGAAACACTAGTATGATTTTGTTGGGTGTCCTTCCTGTGTTATTTGTCTAACACACACCCATTTACATCAGTTTTAGCATCATTTATTATATAAAAACTATATATTCCTTTATTATTTCACTTAATATAGCTAATATCTTTTACTGTCTTTAAAAACATTCTATTGAATACATAGTATTTCATCATATGGATTACCATAATTTATCCATTTCCCTAGTGTTTGATATTTACATTGCTCAGAGCTTTCTTGTTTTGTGTGGGATTTTTCTCTTTTTTTTTTTTTTCTTTTAACCATTATAAATAATGCTTGGTGAAATCTCATACTTAAATCTTAGTATCTGTCTCTAGGTTTGGAAAAGTTCCTAAAAATGTAATTATTATTTCAAAAGATATGAACCCTTTTAGTTATCTTGATCTCAAGATTATCTCTTGATTATCCAAGTTAACATTTCCACCAGTGATTTCTACCCTTTGCTATATCCTCCCCAGTACTATCATCAATTTGATAACTTATAAATGTATCTCTTTTGTTTTCATTTGTAATTTTCAGTCACTCTTGGTGTTTGATGCTTTCCTTTTGAGGTTTATTTTATTGTATTCCATTGTGTGAATTTTTTTTAGGTCTTTAAAAAAAATTTTATAAGCTTTTTTTCTTTTTTAAAAGAGCTTTTATGTACTTATTTATTAGACTGTGCTGCATGGCATTGTGGGATATTAGTTTCTCAAGCAGGAATCACACGCTGTGCCCCCTGCTGTGGAAGCACAGAGTCTTAACCACGGGACCACCAGGGAAGTCCCTGAATATTATATGTCAGACCTACAGCATTGCCTTTGATAACATCTCCACCTCTTCAGTAGTTAGGATTTTCTCTTCCCTTCTAAGGAAATGTGCAGTCATAAAGGTACTGGGAGACCTTGGTGCTTCTGTGTGGAAATCTGGTGTCAGATGACTCACCCTGCGTGTTGCCCCCACAGCTTCTGGAGAAGGGCCTCCCCAGCATGCAGCAGCCCCTCCTGCAGGTGATCTACAGTCTGCTCAGCTACATGGACCTTTCTGTCGTTCCTGTAAAGCAGTTCAACGTGGAAGTTCTGAAGACCATTGAAAAATACGTGCAAGTGAGTATTGAGCCAGGATGTTTCCAGACAGTCATTCCAGAAAGACAGCTTTTGCACGGAGCTCGTACTTGGCCACAGTTATATGGGTGCCAGGCTACGTGTTCATTTATCGATGTCCATAACACACTGAGAGCGGCCAAGATGGTGGCTGACCACCACCCTGAGCGGCGTCCTGAGGAGAAAGACAGGACCAGGCCGCGGTGTGTTCCTGAGCCTTCAGAGGACACGTCTCTGCCTCCTGGGCCGGATACTGAAAGCGTGTCCTGGCTTGTGGGGCAGGGGCAGGGTCTTGTTTGAGGGGTTCTATTTCAAAGGAGAAGGAAGAAGCAACTTGTGTGTGCCTGGTTCTAGAACAGGTGTTTTAGATGAGAAGGGTAAATTCAGAGGTGAAAATTGTTGCTTAGGGTCGAAGGAACTAAGGCTAAGAAATCGGCATACTTGTACTTGAAAATACTCCAGCAAAGAAAACATACTGTGTACTTGGTGAGTTTCAGAGTTCAAGGGCAAATGCTCGGTTTTCTCTGGTTAAACTCATTGACTAAGCCTGACAATTTTGAACATTTTTTTACCCAATCTTCACTTCACCAGTCACATTACTTGCAGAATTTGCAAATGCTAAAAATGGTTTTCAAGCTTTTTTTCTCCACGTGGCATTGCTCCAGTAACAGTTGTACCATGTGGTAGATGTTCGTTATCACTTTCTCACTTGAAACTCATGAGAGACAGAGGGTCAGTTCACATCTTTGCCCCTTGTTCAAAAAAAAAAAATTGTTTTATTAGACTACCTGTTCTTAGTCCTGTGGATCATCCCTGGTACTTGAGATCTTACCTTGAATGGTGGCTAATGTCATATCAAACCATGACCTCCCTTGTGCAGAATTTAACAATGAAGGGACTGCGTTTTACTTCATGTGCTTTTATTCCAAGTCCTAGGCAAATAATAACATTTATCAGGCTGGTTATCCACGTTCAGTATTTTTATGGGAGAAGTGTCTCTGTCTGCCTGGGAGTCGTCAGAGACACAAAGATGGTGAAACACAGTGAGACTTACAGGAAGAGTAGGAGTTTTATAAGGAAGGAGTGGAAGGGCATTCCAGGATGAGAGACTAGCATGAGGAAAAGCAGAGGCTAGAGGCACCGGCTGGTAAGGCGAATTCCAGGGGAGATTACCCATGTAGGCCTTGCTCAGAGTGTGGACTCCTCCTTGTCCACCAGGGGGAGCTCTTGAAGATGGTTAAGCGGGGAAGTGGCTTGAGCTGAAGATTCTGGAAAGATCACTGTAGCTGGAATGGGTTTGATGGACCCAAGGAGAGGCTGCAAGTGGGGAAACCAGTTAAGAGACCACTGAAATAGTCCAGGGAGGATTCAGCTGAGTCCGTGCCAACAGGAATGGAGGTGGGTAGGGGTAGGGGTCAGATTCTCAGGAGGGAGGGAAGAGGGGGGTTAAGAATGGTTCCCAGGCTCCAGGGTTAGGCCATAAGGAAGACACGGACAAGAAGAGATGAGGGCTGAGGGCAGAGGGCAGACGCCCAGGAAGCAGATGGAGCCGAAAGAGCCAGAGAAGCAGGAAGCGTGGATGGCAACTGGAGGCGGGGAGAATCTTGAGGAGTGAGGACACAGTAGCATATCTGCAATGAAGGGTGGAGATTTTTTGTTTTGTTTTGCTTTTCAAATTAAGGAAGTACTTCATTAGCAAAAGTGGTACCTTATTATTTTAACCTTCTGTTTATTTAAATGTGGACAAAACTGGTCTTTTTTATTTGCTTATTTCCTAAATGTAGCTCCTCTTACAGATAAATTATCTTTTTTTATGTCATTTGCCTTTTACTTACCAAAGCATTTCCCGCACTGTTTTAAATTAGTGAGTTCTGACAGGTCATGAGAAGTTTCAGTAGCTAGGAGCATGTTAGTTTTTTTTTAGTGAAATAATTTTTTAAGTATTGACTGACTGTTTCATTTCCTTCAGAGCATTCACTGGAGAGAAGCTCTGAATATTTTGAAGCTGGTGGTTTCTCGATCTGCCAGCCTAGTTTTGCCTTCCTACCAACACAGTGACCTCTCAAAGATAGAAATACATCGAGTGTGGACAAGCTCATCCAAGGAATTACCTGGAAAAACCCTAGACTTCCACTTTGATATTTCAGAGGTATGTTAACTGTTTCCATAAACTTTAGCATGAATACATAGTGGCAAAGTTCAAAACTAGCCGCCTAGAGAAGGGGAGGCTTACATTTATGTCAAATGAAAGCTTCTTAAGGCCTAATGAGGTTCTGTTTTTTTTGTTTTTTTTCTTTTTTAAGAACACATTCACAGGGGCTCTCATTTGGCAGCTTTTAAAAATAGAAGCTAGCCTCAGTTATATAAAAATGATTCCACAGAAAAGACAATTTTAAAAATGGAATGATCTTAAGCATTTTAAACCATGACCTTCACTCATTCTTTATCTGATTGCTGCCACGTCCTGTCTGGTATCTGCCACCTTGTTTCCTGAACTGTAGCCAAACCAGTGAATGACCGAGATTTATGGAATCTGCCCTTATGGTCATTTCCCCAAGCCACACTGCTTTTTTTTCTTTAATAATTTTTTTAAGTTGATATGTTGTATTTTCATTTTTATTAAGTTCCAGGTTTTTTTGGTGGGGTCACATGGCACTCAGGATTTTAGTTGCCTGACCAGGGATCAAACTCATGGCCCCTGCAGTGGGCACATGGAGTTCTAAAAACTGGACCATCACCGAAGTCTCCCACAATGCTTTTTACAGTACCACTATTTAAATTCTTGGCTTAAGAAAGAAGGGACTGTGGAGAGAAGAGACCTATGAACCGAACTAAGGAGTCAGGAAGAAAAGAGGACACAAAATAGTCCGATTTACCTGCTGGTCCATGAACAAACTTTTGGTAACCTGCACTTAAGTATGTTAGTCTCAGATATAAAAATACATTTGATTTCCTGTCTCTACCTCATGACCGATAAGCCCCCTAAAGCAGAAACCGCGGCCTGTCCACTTTGTAATTACAGTCTGTACAGCGTCTAATGCATGAACGTTCTTCACACGTATTCTTCAGCTTGGCTTAATCCATCAGTTCACTAAAGGAATAAACTAGGTCTGCTGACATGCAACTTATTGGCTCAGATTGGATTTTTTCAGTCATCTCATTGACCATTCAACACTCAGAATGAGACAGTGTTTATTGCTACTGTTGTGATATTTATATATGACATTAAGGTATCAAATCAATATTTTTCCATTTTAAACAGTTTATATTGCTAGGGTAGGAGAGGGGCACTTACTCTTTTACTAAAGTTTATTCTGTTCCAAAGAGGTACAGAAGACCTGTAGCCAGTCAGCTGCATGCCCCAGAGACCCAGTTGCTCCAGAAAGATGGGCCTGGAGAGACAGGTGGAACACTCCCAGCCAGTGTCTCATCTCTGAATGTGGGCCTGTGAACAGGTTTCTGCAGAGACCCCCTTATGGCTGAAGTTTGGGAGGTGCTGCCTACCCAGCTACCACATTACAGACCTCTCAGGAAGTGAAATTTCTTAAATGTTGCTCAAGAACCTGGCCCTGACTGTGTCTTTTAAATAATTGAAATCATAGATTTAAATAAATTTTAAATACTTGAGAGTTTAAGATTGACAATTACAGGTTGGGATGAGGGGAAGGAATTTTGGTCTTGTTATAAGAAAGTCTTTCAAGCTTAAACATCTGAAAATAATTTGCTTTCCTGCATGTTTCTCTTCTCATCTTTATAGTCATTTCTGAAGTGTATTTAAGAACAAGCAGTTGGATTTGTTTTCAGCTGCTCAAGAGGGTGGGAAGGTGTTGAAGATGCAAAATGGTTTGTGTGTTAGTCACGCAGTTGTGTCTGACTCTTTGTAACCTCAGAGACTGTAGCTTGCCAGGCTCCTCTTTCCATGAAATTCTCCAGGCAAGAACACTGGAGTGGGTAGTCATTCCCTTCTCCAGGGTATCTTCCCAACCCAGGGGCTGAACCTGTCTCCCGCATTGAAGGCCGATTCTTTACCATCGGAGCCACCAGGGAAGCAAAAAGGTCTAGGATGTGTTCTTGAACATCAGGGAAATGAGCCTCCACGTGACACTGAACTTCTCTACGTTTTCATCAAATAAGCACTTCTTGGTTGCTGCTGGGAGACCGAGCCACGTACCAAGGACTGTGGATGAGAGGGAAGAATGCATGCTTCTCTGCTCTTTTCCCTGCAGACGCCTATCATTGGGAGACGGTACGATGAACTGCAGAACTCCGCTGGGCGTGATGGGAAGCCCAGGGCCATGGCTGTCACCCGGAGTGCATCCTCCACCTCCTCAGGCTCCAACTCCAACGTCCTTGTCCCTGTCAGCTGGAAAAGGCCCCAGTACTCCCAGGTAAAGAGTCCTCGACTTGCAGGATTGGACAGGAGCTTAGCAGCCCTGTTGAACCCAGCTGTGATATGCGATTTGGGCAGCCACCCTCCTGATGTCACCCACCTGGGCATCAGCACTTCAGTGATGAGGAGCTCGTGGCATCCGTATCCGAGGGGACCCCTTTACTCTTTGAAGAGTTCATTATGTTGAGTTGAAGTCTGACACTCTGTTGCTTCTACTTACTGATCCTAGTTCTCTTAAGGCTTAGAAAATGCAATCAGCTCTCTCACATGGCAGCCCTTCAGACCCTTAACCTATCCCCTCTACCACTCACCCAGATGAGTCCTTTCCTCCAAATAATACATCCTAGTTCTCCCGACCAATTCTCCGTGGCAGGGCTGCACGCTGTCTTGCGAGCCGGCCCTGGATCCGGGTTCATGCATGGCTGACCTGAGCAGAGCAGGCGCCCAGATTTCCCCATGCTTGCGTTGTCTCTATTCACTCTATGGGTTATTGATGTCAAGTGAAACCTGTGCATTATTTAGGGCTCTTTGGGTGACATGTGCCAGAAGCCCGGTGAAAAACTGCCTGAAGTGAAAAAGGAACGTGTTCACTTCTGTATTGCAGCTTCAAGTGGAGCTGGATTCTAGCACACAGAATATTTAGACCCTTTCCCTCCTCCTCACGACCCCACCTTCCTGTCCCAAAGCCCTGCTTTCCTCTCTGCTGACTTCATCCTCAGGCAGGTTCTTCCCTGTGAGGCACCAGCAACCTCTGGCAGCTCCAGATTTACATGGTCTTTGCCTCTGACCATTTCAGGTTAGAGGCCTTCCCTCCCTGACATCCACAGGAATTCTAGAGAAAATTAAAGTGTTAGTTGCTCAGCCATATCTGACTCTTGGCTGACCCCATGGACTGTAGCCCACCAGGCTTCTCAGTCTATGGGATTTTCCAGGCAAGACTGGAGTGGGTTGCCATGCCCTTCTCCAGTGGATCTTCCCAACCCAGGGATCGAACCCGGGTGTCCTGCATTGCAGGCAGATTGTGTACTGTCTGAGCCACCAGGGAAGCCCCGTTCTAGAGAAAGGATTCTTGCAATCCCTACAAGGGAGAAGAAGTGTCCCCTGGTAGGAGAAGAGCCGTCCCAAGATGAAAGAGGAGCTGCATTACCGGGAGAAGGAGAAGTGGATGCTGTGCAGAGGAAACCCCTTAGTGTGCACGCCCAGCAGGACTCCTCCTCACTCTCAGAGGCTGGGAAGATGGAGCTCCCAGCGCAGCCCCCTGCTGGGGCCGAGCCGGTTCTCAGCAGGTGTTCACTATGGGCTGAACAGAAACCCGCTCTACTCTCTCGGAGGTTTGGAGAGAGAAGACACGTGCACAGCCCCGTTCCATGTTCCTCTGTATTTCCTTCCCAGAATTGCAAAATGCCCACTAAAACCTAGAGAAAGAGGTTAACGAACCTGCTGCCATTCTTCAACCTCAAGGTCCTCCTCTTTGACCTTGAAGTGACACCATATTGAGTGTCTCAAGAAGGATGCAGGGAACTGAGTTACATCAAGAAGGAAAATCTGTCCATGATCCTGGCCTCCTTGCAGACTCCGTATTAACTTAAATCAGGTTAAAAAGGAAAAAAATCATTTTCAAGCGACGAGGGTGATTGCTTTAAGAGTAGCTCTGAAGCACGTTGACATTTTTTAGGCTCTGGTTACTCATCTTTTTCATTCTCAACTCACCCATCATTCTGAGACCTATTTTATCTATGTCATTGGAAAATGTGATGGTTTGTGGAAGAATCCCAATGCTTAAGGAACTGAAAAAGTAAGGTTTATGAAGAAAAGCAAAAGGAATTGAATCTGTTTAACTATAGGAAGAATAAGTTGAGAAAGATTTAACATGCCTTGCAAATAATCAAATTTAATTCTGCAGAAAGGAAAGCTATCCTCCCATTTAGGGTAAAGAGATTTGAATGGTAACATAAGAGATTTAATTTAGGTGTAAGGAAGGGCTTGCTAATGACTGAAAGTTTTAGCACATAAGAAAGATGACCAAGGGGAGTAATAAGTATCTGCTAAGAACCAAGGGATTGACTTTCATATCCTCTCCCTTAGGAATGTTCAGATCAGCACTGTCCAGTAGACATACAATGTGAGCCTCATTTAAATGTTTCTAACAGTCATCTTTTGGGGAAAAAAAAAAAGGCAGGTCAAGTTAATTTTAGTAACATTTTAGCTAATATAGCTAAAATATTTTTCAGCATATAATCAATATATAATCATTGATGAGCTGTTTCACACTCTTCTTTCATACCAGATCTTCATGTGTTTTACATCTCTCTGTTCTCACTGGGTACATCTCAGGTAATTAGCCCTGTGTGGCTGATGGCCACCGGATTAGAGCAGATTTGATCACAGGTCCCCAGATTAAAACCTGTGTGCTTCTTTTCCAGAAGAGGACCAAAGAGAAGTTGGTGCACGTCCTTTCTCTGTGTGGCCAGGAAGTAGGATTAAGCAAGAATCCATCAGTAAGTTCTGTCATGTGTCATATTTATTTTGGTATCGTTATCGCTTTTGCTTTTGGTTGTGTAGTTTAGAGGATTCAACTATGAATTACAAGTATGATAGCCATCATCTTGATCAATCTCTTAGACTTCTCTCCACACTATGATTTTTAATTTTATTTAGTTCAGAAACACTGAAAGATATTATTGGCTGTCTGCTCCAGTTGGCAAATAGAAACTCAAGTTAGTAAATAAAAACTCAAGTTATTTTTTAGTATCTTGATTTTTAAAGAATATACCCAGACTTTCTTAAAATAGGTATATGTGACTGTCTCCTGCACTACTGTACACGATATACATTCCTTTGGCATATAATTTTACCCTGTACACACATTTCTTAATGTGATGTCACTATTTTACTCATGTAAAGGTGAAAACAGTGATATGTTTTCTCTTGCATAAACTTCTACTGATATTACAGTTGGAAAAAAATATATACCATTGGGCTTTGAAATAAAATGAATAAGTAAAGTAACAGAAGTTAACTTCTGAAGCTTTTTTAAAAATGTAGAAAATTAAAATTGTGTGCGTGAACACTGTGGCAAAAGGTTTGGTTTTGCCAGGTATTTTTATTTCATCTGTATTATAGCATCTTTATTAGTAACCAGAAAAGATCGCAAACCAAGTTATTTTCAAGTTATTTAAAGTAAGAACCAGCAAACAGTTTCTCTGTGGAGTTGCTTTTAAAATTCCAAAATGTATATGCTAATGTGTTCATGACTGGGTGAAATATGAGAGACTCATAGGTTCCTAGAGTAAAGGCTGATACTTATTATCATCCTGGAATGTGCTCCAGCAAGAAGCATTGCCTCCTTTGAAGTCACCTTCCAAGTTGCCGACTGGTGGGTTTGCTGCTGCTCCTGTGACATCACTGAGGGCAGAGGGACCAGGGATGACGACAGGGAGGGCGGACGGAGCCTCCCAGCCCACCAGGAGCGGGGTGGCAGCCTTTATCTCTGCAGCAGCAAAGCCAGCGAGGGCCATTTCTCTCCATCCCTGTGGTTACATTTTCCCCTTCAGATCCCAACTGCCTGCTTCTGTGCTGTGGCCTTTCAAGCTAGAGTTGTTTGCTGTGTTACAAATAAGAAAAGCCACACTAACTAGGAAAGGGAGCATTCAGCTGAGGAAATCAGAGTGCTAGTCTCTCCGTGGATGGACCTAGAGACTGTCATAGAGTGAAGTCAGTCAGAAAGAGAAGAACAAATACCATGTAATACCACTTATATGTGGAACCTAGAAAAATGGTACAAGTGAACTTATTTGCAAAGCAGACACAGAGACACAGATGTAGGAACAAATATGGATACCAAGCAGGGAAGGATGGGTGGGATGAACTGGGAGATTGGGATTGACAATATATACACTATTGATTAAAAGACGCTTACTCCTTGGAAGGAAAGTTACGACCAACCTAGATAGCATATTCAAAAGCAGAGACATTACTTTGCCAACAAAGGTCTGTCTAGTCAAGGCTATGGTTCTTCCAGTGGTCATGTATGGATGTGAGAGTTGGCTGTGAGGAAAGCTGAGCGCCAAAGAATTGATGCTTTTTAACTGTGGCGTTGGAGAGGACTCTTGAGAGTCCCTTGGACTGCAATGAGATCCAACCAGTCCATTCTGAAGGAGATCAGCCCTGGCATTTCTTTGGAAGGAATGATGCTAAAGCTGAAACTTCAGTACTTTGGCCACCTCATGTGAAGAGCTGACTCACTGGAAAAGACTCTGATGCTGGGAGGGGTTGGGGGCAGGAGGAGAAGGGGACGACAGAGGATGCGATGGCTGGATGGCATCACTGACTCGATGGACATGAGTCTGAATGAACTCCGGGAGTTGGTGATGGACAGGGAGGCCTGGTGTGCTGCGATTCATGAGGTCGCAAAGGGTCAGACACGACTGAGCGCCTGAGCTGAGCTGACACTATTGACACTACGTATAAAATCCAACAGATAACTAATGAGAACCTCCTGTATTAGCACAGGGAACTCCACTCAGTGCTCTGTAGTCACCTAATGGGAAGGAAATCTAAAGAAGAGGGGATATATACACACATATAACTGATTCACTTTGCTATACAGTAGAAGCTAACACAACATTACAAAGCAGCTATATTCCAATTAAAAAAAAAAAGAATTCTAGTCTCTCCTCTCTCCCTGACCAGGTGGCTGGCCGTCAGTGCTGTTTATCTCGTGTACCCATTTGCAATCCCTGTACAGACTGTGTGTTGTGCCATTTTATAAAAACCCAGTGCAAATCCTATGACTGTTCCTAAAACACTGGAGGAAAAAGAAAGTATATTTAAAATCCATTTACTTTTTCCTGTTGAGAGACAATTGTTATATTTAAATTCTTATAAATGAATTTTTACTTTCAAGGAAGACCAAGAGGTGGTTAAATTAAAAGAACATTGTTCATTTTGTTTAATATCAGTCTATGTTCAGGAGAGGCTGCACAGCAAAACATTTAGATTTATTTCAAGTCTGTTATTCTGAAGAAGTTATATTAAAATGGCCCAAGGAAAATGAACCTATACATATAATTTTTAAATGCTGATATACTAAAATTTTAGTAGGAAAAAAAAGTTTTGTTTAAATCAACAGGACAGGAATTTGAGTGTGAACTCTGAACACAGCTGCTCAGCTTCTCTCTGGAATTCAAATGAACAAGCTCTGTACTTCTTGACTTAGGTTTCTTTTTCTTTACCAGTTCCTGGTTTATCTCTCAAAGTGTTAAATCCTTTGCTCTCACAGTTCATTTTGTTGGCATCAGTAGTCCTTAAAATCTTACATGATATGAATGTGATGTGTATGTGTATGTGAATCTATACAGTTTCTAACCTCGGTCAGTGTAAAACAATGGAAAATTTCTTGCCTGCTGTAGACTGTGAACACAGACACGCTCAGTTGAAACACACACACGTAGGATCCAGTCTTCATTAAGAAGCAACTATTTGACTCATTTTCCTAGTACATGAATTTGTGTCTTTGCAACGTTTAATCTGAAGGCACCTGTCCAACATAAATAATAAAAGAACATTCTAAAAATACCCACTTAAGGAATTAGGTGTGTACTGGAAATACAGTGCTACGAGGAGCCAGTTACGGGTCCTGTAGCTCCAACTACCGAAGGGAGAGCGGTTTCTCAGGAGAACCCTCTCGGTTCACAGGTGATCTTCTCGTCGTGTGGGGACCTGGACCTGCTGGAGCATCAGACGAGCCTGGTGTCGTCCGAGGACGGGGCCCGGGAGCAGGAGAACATGGATGACACCAACAGCGAGCAGCAGTTCCGGGTCTTCAGAGACTTCGACTTCCTAGACGTGGAGCTGGAGGATGGAGAGGTAGGCACAGGCTCAGTGAAAACCATCCGCTCAGCCTTTTCTTTGCTAATGAAACGGTTTCTTAGTGAGTTCTTTAATTAGAAAGCTTGTAAACTTTATTTTGGATCAGTTTATTTAAAGTACAGCAGCTTAACTTGGGCAAAAGTCACCCCACCCTTCCTGTCTGAGCCCAGGGCCATAGCGGTTCCAAGTCCTTTCTAAGTGGCAGAGATCTGACTTTGAATGGCCACACGGAGACTGTGTGTGTGTCTAGTCCAAAGGTGAACTTAAAAACCAGAAACAGTGATGGTCTCAGCCTGTTCTCTGGTGCCTGGGAAAAACAGGCAAAGCATTTCATTATTTTAAGCGTGAAGTTGCTCTTATGTGATGATTTCAAAGCTTGCCTGCTACAGCCTGCGATCGGAGCCCGAGGGCCTGGCATCTTTGTGCTGTTTGAAATCCTCAGAACTTGAAACTAGATTTAACGTGTAAGAGAGCTCCTGGCTCTGCTTTTGGCTGGTTTTTGACACCTGGAGCATCTGAATTCAAGTCTGAACAGGCAGATGCATATCTATGTATCTGAGTGATAATTGTGGTAATAAGGTGCTTCAGTTATGAATCATGTTTTTGAAAACTGGGAGTGGAAGCAGGAGCATTGTTTCAGTAGCTTGGGGGCATATTCCAGCTGAGAGGCAGGCTCTTTCCTCCTGGGATGGACACTAATTTCCCTTCAATGAGGTTGCCATCTGTAAAAAATGCCTGCTCCCGAGCCTAGTGTGTGGTGGGCTCCACATTATACTTCCCAGACAGAGGGCTTTCTGCCAGTCACACAGTTCAAATGGAAGCCCAGATTCCAAGCTCGTCATATCCTATGGTAGTAGTAGTGTTAGTCACTCAGTTGTGTCAAGTCTGACTCGACTTTGTAACACCTTGGACTGTAGCCCGCCAGGCTCCTCTGTCCGTAGGATTCTCCAGGCAAGAATACCGAAGTGGGTTGCCATTCCCCTCTCCAGGCGATTTCCCAACCCAGGGGATCGAACCTGGGTCTCTCGCATTGCAGGCAGACTCTTTACCATCTGAGCCACCAGGGAAGCCCTATGGCAGGCGGGCACCTCCTAATTATAAATTGTGGGAAATGATACTTCAGGTAACTGCTTACCTTCCCTAAAAGAACACTTGCTGACCAATCCACTTATGTCAAGGCTACGTCACAGAGCTGTCCATTTTTGTCCTTACTGGCCACTGATGACCCTGGCTGTCTGTGCCAGCAAGGAAGAGTCATGTCCTCAGAATGAAGAGTGTATCCTTCACCAATTCTTCCCCCTGGGAACAGGTTTATCAGATCCAGTCCTTTTAAGAGTCTAAAGGCACTGACTGCAAGGCACTTTTAAAACATGTCAGCTCTTCACCTTGAATTTTCTTGAACCAGTAAAAAGTTCTGCAGTTTTGTGTTAACCATAACTAGCAATAAAGAAATCAACAAGTAAATGTGGTGAGAACTGATTTAAAAGTGTAATGCAAAATACAGCTGTTTTGAATATTTTCAAAATGAGCTAGTGGTATATGGAATGTCAAAAGATTAACTTCCTAATTTGGGCAACTGACCTCATCTTTGCTCTCAAGGCTAGAATTCAAGCTTAGGTAGTACCCTTTTCACTCTGTAAGTTAAACTGAGTAGGGAAAATTGATCAAACAAGAGGCATCATTTGTTTCAATCTCATACAAAGACAAATGAGCTGTGTGAAGGGATCTGGCAGGAATGCTATCAAGTAGAAGAATCAGACACAATTGCAGAACTAATTTCTATCAAAATAAGGAAAACCTTAGATGCTTATCATTTGAAAACAATGCTAATGTTTGTCAGGGACAGCAAGTGATGGATACTATGCTTTCCTTCTAGTGTTTTCTCTATTGTCCTAGCCAAGAACTAGAAAAAAAAATAGTGGTGGTTACCTTGTATGATTATGATTTTATAAGAAACACAAGAGTGTGATAGTATGTATTTTATCCAAATAAAATAAACTATTTGAGAATGTTATTTCTCCATAAGGTTACCATAAGGGATTCTAGCCTGCTTACGGAGTCACAGATAGTCAAAGCAGGTCCAGCTCTGACTTTAGCTCAGCCTCTGACCCAGTTTAAGCCTCAAAGCAGCTTCTCTTGGCATCCTCATCTATCAAATGGGGATGATAATACCTGCCTGTAGAGTTGATGTGAGGAATCAAGTAAGGTGACCTATGTAAAGCTTTTCACATAATTTTGGGCACAGAATAGGCATTCTAAGTGTCTTTTCCTTTGTACTGTCACTGATGAATAATTTCAGTATTTCCTCATCTGCAAAAGGTAAGCATATTTGGCTTCTAGATCAAAACACATTTATAAAAAAAAGACAAGGTTCTTGTCATGTTTATTCCCTTTCATTAGTCTCAATGGATTGACTAAATCTTTAAGGGTTTGCCTTTGAACTCTTCAGAATCCTTAAAGGGTGCTATGTCTTTGCTGTTAATTGCACCTCAGCAGTGAAACAGCTTGATCACAAACACTTCTGGTTTTGTGGGCAGGATCAGGTGATGCCACCTTTTTTTCCCCCAGCAGATGACCCTCATTAGTCCTTCCATGACATTTCGCAGTTTTCTCACAAATAAAAATTTAGACACTCCAAAAAGAAAAGTGTTGAGGAGACAGACCAAAGTTGTCACTGAAGTGGAAAGCTATTTTGAAATTGTGTTTATGATTTGTTACCAGCTACGTCATCCACTGCTGAGAGCTGGAATTTCCAGTGTTTGGTACTAATTCTTCTCTTTCGGGCTTGTGTATCTTTGCTTTTTAAGGTGCCTCTACTGAAGTATATACTGTTAGCACTGTTAGTTGCTGTTGTGTTAAAACTAAGACAAATGCACTTGAGTATCTGTAATATAATCATTTTAAATAGACTTCTTATTTGTTTTTCTGTCCATTCAATCTGCTACCCAGGAACTTCAGGTAAGAGGATACTATTTTCAATTCAGATACGCTAGTAGGTGTTTTGCCTCATTGCAGATTTATAACAACATAATTGCTTTTTCTCCCCTTGGAGAGTATGTATGCCTATTTGCACATTTATATTGAGATGTGTGTGATAGAAGTATTTTTCTTGGTTGCTCAAGGAAGAAAATGTTTTCTGAAAGTATAAATACATTTTAAAATGTAGTTTTAAAATCTTTATATGTCTAGTTCTGGAAGTTGCATAATTTTATCTCTTGAGGGAAGGTGAGTTTTTAAGTATGATTCATAGAAATCCTATAATTTCTCATTAGGCAGCTGCACAATTGGAATGGGTTGGTTTTGTGGTTTCTTTTATTAAAAGTGAAATCAACAGGCTTTATCTAAACAATACACCACGTCCACTTCCAATCAACTGCTTTTATTTTCTAAGAATTAAGAGCTACCTTTGTAGGGTGAGTGACTATCCAAGAGCGGACCCTTTTGCAACTAAAAAGGAGTCTGGTAATAANATGGGTTGGTTTTGTGGTTTCTTTTATTAAAAGTGAAATCAACAGGCTTTATCTAAACAATACACCACGTCCACTTCCAATCAACTGCTTTTATTTTCTAAGAATTAAGAGCTACCTTTGTAGGGTGAGTGACTATCCAAGAGCGGACCCTTTTGCAACTAAAAAGGAGTCTGGTAATAATTACACCCAGACAACAGGCATAAGCCAGTGTTATCCTGGACAAAGTGACCTATGAGCACACTATATCCATGTCTTATAGGCTTAAGTCTAGGGTCATTTGGGGGAACATGTTTTGACTCTAAGTTCCTTCAACAGTAATTCTTTTTTTTTGGTATTCCAATATCAACGAATATGATTTCCAACACTTCTAGAGTATTCCATTGTGAACATTTTCTCATCTTGGTATGAACCCTGAGCAGTTATTTAGGTTTGATAACCAACATATACACATTGTCCATCAAGGATAGTTAGGCACCTTCTCAGTCTTCTCACACAGACAGTTTTGGCTTTTGACCCCAAAGGTGACATAAAATACAAACATGACATCTGAGTGTGGGGAGGCTAGAAGGCAGCTCTCCAAGTAGCGGTAGTCCTGTGCTGTGAGAAGGCCCGGTGGACTTTTAATTAATCACCACAGAGTCCAGCACAGGCCAGACTACTGTTGCTTTCAACCCCTCAGCTGCCACTAGGGAAAAGGTTTCAACATCCTTGCCTCCAATGCAGTTTCTGCATCCTCCAGTGAGACACCAAGTATTATCCCTGAGAGAACAGCTTCCCTGACTCCCAGTTCCCACGCCTGACTGATTCGGGTCTTCACCTGAGCTGTGGTCAGATCAACACAGCGGCACTGTGCCCAGGGCAGCACTCTGTGGCCCTGGATATATCTTTCTGCCAGCTCAGTGTGAGCCAGGTTCAGGGTGGGGGACTTCCAGAACTGCTGCCTGAGACAGTTCATCCAATCCATCCATTGATTCACTGCAAGAGAATCAGTTCTGTAAATTTGTTTCACAGTTGTACATTTCTCCCAGTAATTGTCACATTCCTTTTTCTCTGTTTTGTAATTTCATTTTTCTTTACCCTCTTTATTCTTCACATACTGTGTTTTCTTTTCTTCCTGGAACTCTTGCCTCTTTCACATTTTTTTCATTCTTTCCATGAAACAGCCGTTTTAAAATACCAGCACAATAGTAAGCCTTTCCTACCAGGAGAAAAAAACAATCATTTGGTGGTAATGTAGCACAGTAGTTACAGATAAAAGGTACAGATAGAGCTATAAACTATAGAAATCAAATAGTCATATAATCAAACAGTCCTAAGGATAATCATAAATGTCATAAATGGGGTGAATGATGATAATTTCCACATAATATCCAGAATGTGTTCAAGATTCTTACCTGTTGCCTTCTACCATGAATAGCCAAAACAGACTTTGGGAAAGCTAAGTATCTGTTATACCAGAGATCTGTGAGAATGGGGGTAGGCTTCATTTTATTAGGAATCAGAAAAAATAGATCCATAAAACCAGAGGAAAAAAATCATTAATTTTAATAGTAATTTATATCTCTCCCTGAAATTATATGATTATGCCATTAACTGAGCTCTCATCAGAAAGTTTATTTCAGTGAACCATCTGTGTTTCAAATGACTAATGTACATGATAAGATTCTGTGCTAGATATTATTCAGATTACCTATTTGGTTTAGGTTCAAATTTGCTCACTAATGGATGAGTAATATTTCTTTTGCTTTATTCCTGGAGAGAGAAATAAAACCCAGACTTGTTTTTAGGGGGGAAAATTATATTCAATTAAACAAACTTACTTAATATATGATAATTTGTAGAGACAATCTGAGATATATCTGAAACATCTACCTTGCCACTTAGCCCAGTTCTCAGTACACGTGTACAATTCAGCAACAGCCCTTGGTACCAGGTCAATCCATCCAGGTCCAGGGAGGTAACCGTTTCCTGTGTTGGAACAGTTATTTAAAGATGAGCCTAAAGCAAAACTGAAGCCTTGCTGCTCTGGCCTCTGCATCATGCATGATCGTCTGACTGTGCCCAGCTGCTCTCTGACACCCTTTAACTGCATTTTATCTGTGAAAACTGCTGTGGCAGAAACAGGCTGGAATGTGTACCTAATGCTCTTTAACTTAATACCCAGAAGCTGTGGACTGTGCCACAAGCATAGCCCTTACTTTGTTCTCTGGACAACAGTACTAAACAGTGGGGGTCAGGGAGTAGGTAAGGAACACCTCTGTTGAAGTTGTTCTAATATTAACAGTCTCTTTCTGATAGCTTTTTGTTAACATGGCTCTTCAAGAGTACTCCCAAATCAACTTGCTACCCACTGTGCCAAAGAAGAGTGTATGATCACATCTATCTGTGACTTAACGCATTTAGTGAAAACAGTGTGCTGTTTTACTACTCTTCACAACATGTAAGCAAAATCATTGGTGCCCGTGTCCATGAGGTGAGGGCTTGTGAGTTCATAATGAAAGTATCGAGGCTAAGCTATGACTGATCAGATGTGTGAAGCTGTATATGCGGGAGAATTCTGGCCTTAAAAAGCAGCTGACAATGTGATTTCAGGGCGAGAGTATGGACAACTTCAACTGGGGAGTCCGCAGGCGTTCTTTGGACAGTCTGGACAAGTGTGACCTGCAGCTGCTGGAGGAGCGCCAGCTCTCAGGAAGCTCTCCCAGCCTCAATAAAATGAACCACGAGGATTCTGACGAGTCCTCTGAGGAGGAGGACCTCACCACCAGCCAGATCCTGGAGCACTCTGACCTCGTAAGTAGGAACTCTCCACCTCTTCTTCCCAAGAAACTGGGAGACTGCTCTTTGTCATTCAGGCAGTAGGGCAGTTTCCAGTTGCAACTAAAGAAACTTCCCACGGCTGCTAAACTCAAATCTGAGATTGTCGGGTGGGGTCTGTCTGATTCTAACCAGCTTCTTCTCTGGAGGGTGCAAATGGAGACAAACGCTGGGGGTTTCATCAGCCCTGAATGCCAGCAGATTTGTTCAGGCCTAGATTTTCCCTAAATAACTTATGCTGAACTCTTACTTTAAAAAAAAAAAAAATTCCTCCAACATCGAAGTTTGAGGAAATAAGACATTTTGATGGGGTTATCTGGAAAGAGAAGGGGTCTTTGCGTCTTACAGTGCTGGGCCTTGCCAGCTGCGGTGTTTAAGTTCTAATGACAGTGAAGTATGTATTAATATGTTCAGTAGTTAGTACCTGTCCACTAGCAACCAGCTTGTACACTGGTTTGTACTCTTATGTAAAAAGTAATCAGAGCTTGTAAAGAACAGGAACGTCACACGATGTTGTGTTTCCTTTGCTTTCTTGACAGATCATGAATCTCTCCCCTTCGGAGGAGACTAACCCCATGGAATCACTCACAAATGCCTGCGATCTGACCCCTGCTGACCCTCACTCCTTTAACACCAGGATGGCTAGTTTTGATGCTGCTCTGCCTGATATGAATAATCTTCAGATTTCTGAGGGTTCAAAGGTGAAGAGATTTTGGCAATTGTTGGTTGTGGTTTTCTTTCCAAAAAAAATGTATTTCCAATTTTCTGAGCATTCTTAAGAGGGTTATAAATGGAGGGACTATCTTTATCTTTTTATTTTATGAAATAGTTGTTAGTGCCCCTGAGCCTAGGTTTTGAAGTTGCTTTACTCGCAAAAGACCTAAGCAACCATCTTCTTGTTGGTTGAAAGAGATTTGATTTGAGGTCCTTTTAAGATGAAACGTTTTGCATTTTCCAGAGAGCACAAACATTGCTGATTAACGGCAAAATAAATGTCTGAGATAGCTGAGACAGAGAAACTGATGTTCTTTGTCATGACTTTTATAAAACAATCTGTTAAGTGAGGTGTGGGTGTATGCATAGATTGGTGGAAATTTTTTCCTATGTAGGAACCAATTATACAGGCTATGCATTGATTGCATTCTCGCCTTTTGTTGGGCTATCACAAATTTCAGTATCAATCACAGTATTATGCACAAAACTGTCTTAATTGGCTCTCTGAGGAGAAAAGTAAGTATTGGATAGAATTTCCTTATTTAAAAGGTCAGCTTTTCAGAGGAACTTTAAAATGTGTATTTCATTTAAGGTTTATTTTATTGATTTGCATAAGCCATTCTGTCCATAAAACTATCAACTTCCACACTGTGTTCACATATGTATCCACATAAATGGCCATTAGTATAGAACTTTATTTTCTTATATTAGACATACCAAAATAGCCTATTACTATTAGGATTAAAGTTTTATCTTGAGTTTGGTTATGGTGGTATAAGTTTAAAAGAGAAAATAGGAAAAAATACATAGAAAACAGATTTATAAAAGTATATTATTTTTGATGCTTCTACAGAAAAATAAAATACTGGCTATTGTGTATCCTTATACAGTGTACTAAAAATACATCTGAGAGCTAGCAAAACCTATATACTGTAAACCAAGGGCAACCAACCAAACTACAATCACCTAAAAATACTAAAGCTTAAAAAATAATTATTTGTAAGACTTCCTCATTACAAAAGGACGTGACCAGGATTCTGAGAATTAGCAGAATCCTTTTCTAGCCAAAAAGGGGACCAGAAAGGAAACCTGTCTGAGATTAAAATGCCAGAATCTTTAAAATTAAACTTAATGGAATGAACATCACAAAATAAATGTGAAGTTATTATTAGCATATGTTATTTCATAGTCTTGCAGTAGTCAACTTTTCTATTTTGAATGCTAAGTTATATAGATTTCTCATACAAAGCACTGACTAATAATATTTTCATGGACTCACACAGAAATCTATCAGGGCAAGGCTGAGTTTAATTTCTGAAAAGCTTTCTCTGTTTTTTACATCAGCTGGGCTTCTGCAAAATTTGATATATCTGTGATGTTAGAGAAAACAAGATGTTTTTATAAGATCTCAGCCTGTCCCTAGTAGATTAAGTTTAAATACATTAATAACCCAGACCAGTCAGCAGTCTCGTTGGCACCAGTCTAGTTTTAAAGAGCAAGAAGAGACAGATATGGATAAGCCCCTGAAACTCAGTATTTATAAGCAGTTCCTTCAAAGACATGAGATAACCTATTTCCCTAACATATCTGTAAACATTCCTAATTTCCCTATTTAATCCTAGATTCAAAATACTAAAGGGGCAGCCAGATGTCAACCATGATAACGCTCTAATTCATATGCCTATTTCACCCTGGTTTTGTCTTTAAGAAAATGACTCACTGAACCACGTACACATGCTTTCTTCCTCTCCTCTTCTGTTCTGTGGTCAGGCTGCCTTCCTTCCTCTCCTGAAGAACAATTGGTCCTCGAGATAATTTCCCTCTGGCCTGGGTTCAAGCCCAGTCTCTTTTTCCATTTGACCTGCCAGTCTCTTTCCTGCCTCTCAGTGGTCCCAGCTCTGCCACCCTAGAGCCGTCTCATCTCTCTGCTCATTCTACATTTTATAGCAACCCAAGGGCAGCCTCTCATATATATATGTGCTGCCTTCAGGGGATATTCCCAAGAGTGAAGCATATATGTATGTGGAGCTCAGAGGATGTTCAGTATGGAAGGCCTGTCAACGAGGCAGGCTCAATGAATAGCGCTGGGTCAATCATGGGCATGGCAGAGACTTCAGGAGCCTTGACTATGCCAGGCACTGATGATTTTAAGTTCTAGTTTCCATCGGTAGCATTGGACATGCTACAAATTATATAATATACTGGAGAGTTAACTCCAGGTAACTTGCTTTAGAAGACTGGGCTTGTATGAGGAAGAGAGCTCTGAATCCAGAGATGAGTGTCTCTCGTCCTGGCTCTGGCTCTGATTACATACCTGGTATTAGGCACGTCCTTTTCCTGTGTGGAGCATCTACTTCCTCATCTTTGAAAGTGGAGGTCCAACCCAGGGGGTCGCTTCCAAGTTTAGCATTTATACTCCTTAAGTGTGGATCAAATATGGTAATCTTCTGAGAGCTTCTTTGGGAACTCTCTCAGAAAAGGCTGAAAAGAAGATAACAGTGCTTCAGAGAATTCTTGAGTTCGGTTACAGAAATTTACTATACCAAAGCTAGAAGACCTATGCCCCCAATTTCTGTTGTTCTCTGGATTTCAGAGTTGCCTCTGGATATTCTTACATGTTGGGGGGATTCCTTTTTCTCCTTTGCTCCCAGGCCGATGCCGTCCAGGAAGAGGAGGACGCCACTGTGCAGGAGGATGACCTTTCCAGCTCCATCAATGAACTCCCAGCCACTTTCGAATGCAGCGACAGCTTTAGCCTGGATATGACTGAGGCAGAAGAAAAAGGCAGTCGAGTGCTGGACCACTTCACTCTTGCCAGGTAAAGGGTGTACACGGCACGTCATACTGGGTTTGCTCTAACTCCAGTTTAACATCAGACTTGTGCCTCTGGGACTTCCTCGCAAAGGAGTCCAAGCTGACATGACTTGGAAGGCTGTCAACCAGTGAGGAATCATCCAGCTCCAATGCAGGGCCTTATGCGCAACCAGGAAGGCTATGTCTATAGGAATTCTTAGAGCCCTGCAATTATAATGTACTCAGACGCTCAGTCGTGTCTGACTCTTTGCAACCCCATGGACTATAGCCCACCAGACTTTGTCCATGTGATTTCCCCAGGCAAGAATGCTGGAGTGGGTTGCAATTTCCTTCTCCAGGGGATCTTCCTGACCCAAGGATCGAACCCGCGTCTCCTGCACTGCAGACAGATTCTTTACCACTGAGCCACCAGGGAATCCCTAGAGCCCTGGAATAACATTAAAAGCCAAAGAGGAGCCCTCGGGGACATGGTCCACGCCTTATAAGCTTTGAAGATAAGCAACCTTGGCAAGGCTTGGAAATGGAGTTCTTCCCATCTTGAGTTAAAAAGACCAGAACAAGAGGCTCTTTATAAGCTACATACCTACTTTTTTTTTTTAAGTGGGTGGCTTTTCAGTTTCAAGATGGACATTTCTGAGACAAGTGAGATCTAGTCAGAGAGTATAAACAGGAAACAAATAAAGGAATAGATTTTAAAAAATTAATGTGGCATCTAGGATAAACCACAAATAATGCTACAGATCTGCTTCAGAAGAAAGTCAGAATCCTAAAATCACTCCTATGAACACTGCTTCTGACGTGGCTAGACAGAGGCTTTCTGTTATGGTGACGCATATCCTTTTGTCAGAGAGACAGCTTAGGGTGATACCTAGAGAAGAAATGTTGACTTTTCAGTTCATTTTTCTCTCCTTTCTTTGTTCCGTCTCACTGTGCATTTCTCTTCTCTCATTTTCCTTTCTCTGCCCTTTTTCTCCTAGTCATTTATGTGTATACACCCACTATTACTCTCCCTCCACAAAGGAAAAGTGAAAAGATTCAAAATTTTTCTCATTTTTTTAAAGTGAAAAATGAAAAAGACTGAAATGGGTCAAAGCACAGGAGTGAATGTGCCCTGGGTCTGGGGAAAGGCTGGCAGGAAAGTGAGGGTCAGTTGCTGAAGGCTAAAAAGTGGTCCCGTATATGTATAAAGGAAATCAGAGTTGGTGAAAAATCCTCTTTTCTAGAATCAGAATCTCATCTGACCGAGAGCCAGGCTCCCAAAGCAACCCCCACGGGAGGAGCGGACAGGAGGGGTGCCTCGGGTGAGAACCGACACTGCCGGCAAAGGTAAGGAGGACGCCATTCCTGACTGTTGTCTGCGTTTTTTCCAGCTTCGGGGAAGGTGAGAGGGGAGTGTCGCCCCCTCCCTCGCCCTTCTTCTCGGCCATCCTTGCCGCCTTTCAGCCCACGGCTTGTGACGACGCTGAGGAGGCCTGGCGCAGCCACATCAACCAGCTCATGTGCGACTCAGATGGCTCCTGTGCTGTGTACACGTTCCACGTGTTCTCCTCCCTGTTTAAGGTATGCTGCCCACGAAGGCTCCGCAGCTGCCAGCTCTTCAGGGAGCCAGCTGGCCTCTCCCTTGAGGGGGCAGTGCTGGGTTTACACTACACTTTGTCCTCAGTTTCCTCTGCTTCATCCTTTCTTCCGTTCATCATGGAGGCGTTGTGCTTGGCGGCTCAGGCCACTGGGACGTGATTCTCGCTGGCCCCTCCGGCTCTCGTTGGCGTCATCAGGCACAGGCAGGCAGCCAGGCCTTCGGGACCACAGGTGGTATCTTCAACCAAGCCCATTCTCCATCTTTTCTTTCCACTTCGACCTCTAGTGTATCTCTTTCTTCTTTGTTGTTTTTCCTTTATTCCTACTCACCATGAATTCCTTCAACCTGCCAGCCTGTGACACTTTTTGAGGTTGATTCTCTTGAGAACATCATGAGAAAAGGCACGTGTGCTAGATGGAGGAATGGGGCCCTCTGATCACCTTCAAGAAGAACCATTGCAAAAGGGAGAGATAGGAAAATAAGGAATTATGTGAAAAGTGGAAAAAACGGGATCATCTGCTTTAAATAACTGCAAATTCAGGAAGCCATAATTTAGTTAATATAAAAGTAAAATCGGTTTTTGAGCCTGGAGGCCCTTCCATTCTTAGAGTGTATACCAATAGTACTAATAGCTAGTGTCTCCATATTCTCTGTTATTTGTGCGGCCCACTCTCAAGTTTTCCAGTTTACTTTTCATGAGACCTGTCTGAGATGAACTGGGGGCCGGAGGGACTGTTAGCCTTAAAACAGGAAACAATGGGCTGCTGAAAGATAAGAATCTAGAAACACCCTAACATTAAGCCAGACTGAAATTTAAAAACAAACTATCCCAAAGCTACCATTTGAGGTAAATTTGTAAAGACTCAGGAACAATGTAACTTATTATATTGTTCTAAAGTTTGTGTTTAAGTAATGGTTAATCATGTATATTTATGTTTGGCTGCTGTGATCCTGTCATACTACAGTTACTAGACTGCACGCTCAACTTTATAGTCCTGAGCAGTACTCTTCCTTCTGCTGAGAACCATCACCTCCTGTTTTCCCTCAGCTGTGCTCCCAATGCACACAGATCCCTGATGGGGCGGCACTTCCATGAATGAGGCCTTCCTTTAGCTCTTTCTCCCCTTGCACCCCCGACCTTGGATCCCAGGCATCTGCCACACTCTGTTGCAATTACCTGTTTACGTATCTGTCTCCTGCAGGGGAGGGCAGGTAACAGTGTCTTGCTTTGATTCCAGTGGCTGGCACAGTGGCTCACAGACAATAGGTGCTCAGTAAATGCAGTAGGAAAAAAAAACTTTTTTAATGTACATCTCAAACGTATAGTTTCTACTTAATGCCAGTTCAGCAACAGGTTGTCATGTGAGCTGGTACATGGGGCTGGGTACTGGGAAGAACACTGGAGTTTGGATTTTTTTTTTTAATCAGTTGACTGGATCAATTCCTAAGACATTTATCTGCAATAATAATAATACAATTGTGTTTCTCCTTTTCTAATATTACATTTTTCCTTAGGAACCTTCTTAGCTCCCATCAAATGCTCTGTATTGAGAGCAAAGTCGCTGCTCCAATATGGCGGGAATGAAGCACATGCCAGACACACAATCTACTGTTCTTTCATCACATCCTCACGGGGGCTGTTCACTTAGTTTCCCAATACTTCCCTGTGGGTCTGGACACCATGTTTCCCTGTATATCTGGTGGATTCTGGATGGAGTAGAGAGGAGGTTAACTGCAAAACTACTTTGCTTTTAGAAACAAGGAAATGGTTTCTAATGGTCCAGCAGGGATGGCTTTCCAAGTGTCTTCGTTAGTCTATTTCCTTCCTGTGCTCCTGGGTTAGAATATTGTCATTTGTGTGCACAATGTCACCAAATCACATGCTGTTTTTATACGAAGTCATAGATGGCTCTGAAGTTCCTAGCCTCTCAGTCCGATAAAATGTAAACCCAGGTCTCACCATATCCTTGGGTGAGAGAGAAGAACCCAGCTTCTTGGAGGACCTGGCTCCTCCTCCTCACTCTGCCAGTCATCTGTTAATAGCTTGGTGACACATGACGTTTCCTGCTCCTCCCAGCTGCAGCAGTGTCAAGTGTTTTAAATTGCACATAAAACTACCACCGCCATAAGACATGATGTTATGCGCCATGACAAGACCCTCATATATATTAAATAAAAATAATACGCAGCACAGTTGGCATTTTTTTCTAGTATAACTGATAAGGAACCAAGGGCCTGCTGCTGTTTGGGGGACCTGCTAAGTACCCCATAGCAGGGCAGAGAGGATTTCTCATGGATTAGATTCTCCAACTCAAAAGGTATGAAATCTCTTTGGGGAAAGCCAATGCCTAGATCTGGAATTATTTTTTTGTTAAATATTTTGTTCTTTTTGTTAAAAGATATTTTGAGTTGGAAGTTGGGGCTAAAAGTGTTCTCATGTTGTCACTGACACAGGCCCCACAAGTCAGATTCTTCCTGATTATGGTTTTTCTTCAGGTAGTATAGGAGAAATAGTAACGTTTACAAAGCATTATCACTTATGGAAGGGATGTGAACTTAGAACCTTTACTCCATCACTTCCTGTTTGCATGATGTGAGTCCTCTGACCTCTCTTAACCTCAGGTCCTTTACGTGGGTGTGAGCACTGATGAGGTGGCATGTGCAAAGCTCTCAGAGAGACAGGTCCCACACAGAATATACTCTTTCTTTCTTCAGAGACTCTGTGGCTCCATTTTAGTCCTCCTGTCTCTGGGAGCTGTGATCTGGGAATGATAGAAAGGAGTTGTATCTCATGACCTTTTTCTTCTCACCCACATTGAAGTAATCTCAGAAGTTACTCATCTGACAAACACGCTAGGCAAAAGATTCTGGCTGGCACTGGCCATCAGCAAAAAAGCAAAGCAGCACTTATTTAAAAAATACATGGGCATTCACACATTGGGAAATGACATTTTAGGAAGAAACTTTGTCCACACTGGGTGATTATTCACTTAAGACACTCACTCTGTTCCTATCTCACACACACACACACACACACACACACACACGCCTGCCACTACTTGCAGGACCTGTGCTGATCTGATATTTTCCCAAGAATTAAAGAAGTTTTTTTTCTAGTGCCTAAGTTAAAACATGGCCTTTACAAATAGTAATTATGTTGCCTTTCAGAATATTCAGAAAAGGTTCTGCTTCCTAACCTGTGACGCAGCCAGTTACCTTGGCGATAACCTCCGGGGCATTGGATCCAAGTTCGTCAGCTCTTCCCAGATGCTTACCTCCTGCTCCGAGTGCCCCACGCTCTTCGTGGATGCCGAGACCGTGAGTATCTCAGGCCTACTCCTGTGGTCAACAGCCTGCCCAGCTGACAGTGTGGAACTTTTGGGAAGCACGTGTGCAATTGCAGTTTGTTGGAAAGACACTTCCGGTGTTTGTGAGCAGTGCTGTGTGGTGATGGGAGCCCCAGAGGCCTGGGTCTGCACAGGAATGTCTGTGCGTGGCCGGCCGAGGCCATCACTGCAGGAGATCAGGGAAAGACCACCCCCCGCAGCCCTGTGCTCCTCTGTGTCCATGGTGCTTCTCTCTGATGACCCTAAAGGCTGTGAACATGGTGAGCTAACCTCTCAGAGCAGCCCTAGCCAGTCCCCATGATGCCAGGTAAGCCAGCCGGATGGATCCCCAGAGGCACCATGTCATCACTTTCTCTCCTTCCAAGAGACCACCTGCCCTCTTGCTGGATTCGTCCAGCCCCACTGCAGATGATGAATTTGAAGGATAATTAGTCACTGGCTGACTGCTGAATCATGACTATATAAACACAATGCTAACCTCCCAAGACTGGCAAGCTCTCCATAGGGGAGAGGGGCACCTCTTTCCATCCCCCGTGCATATCACAGAACCGTCTCATCTGCTCAGTACTTACTGGGGTTTAGAGACAGTGAAGATGTGCTTCACTTCTCAAAGTCTCGAAGAGTCGGTCTTTCCAGGAACTTGATTAGTAGTTGGCTGTCGTGCAGCAAAGAATACGATATGAGAAATCTTTCCATCTTAAATGATTTAAAATGCAAATTAAATACAAAGACCTAGTTGGAGGTCTGTCTTCACATTTCCTGGAGTGCTACTGGATGAAGACACTGGAGTCCATGCATAAAATGGATGCCAATTCTCAATGCAGGCTTCTGTAGAATGCTTGTTAAGATCTGTCTGTCTAAACTGATACGGGGAAAATGGGTATCTTCACAGGAAATTTAAATTAGCAAGTCATATTCAAGTGCAATTGCTTCTGAGAGTGGAGCAAAATTACAAACTGTACAGGTTATTAAAACAGATGCCACCCCGACACACTCTATATTACATCTAAATATACTTCTCTTTTCTCACTGTGTAGCCATGCCTTTGTCTAGGTGTCTCTCTGGAAGTTATTTTAATACAAATTATTTTCCTGTCTTTATTAGCTCCTTTCTTGTGGACTTCTGGACAAGCTCAAGTTCAGTGTTTTAGAACTGCAAGAATATTTGGATACCTACAACAACAGGAAAGAGGCCACTCTCTCAGTAAGCGTCTGTGTCTCTGTTAGCATATAAGTTTCATTAACACCAAATGAACTCAACCACCATGAGCTCTTGGGAGGGGATGTGAATAACACAAGAGAGGCCCTTTTGGGAGAAGACAGACTTATCCAGTCTTCCAAGTTAATGGTGGTAGAACTATCAACAGTATGGATTATATAAAAATGATACCTACAAAAGAGAAATTTTTCAGCTTTCAATTTTAGCCCTATAATTTTTCTAACCAAGAAATTGGGGAAAGTGGCTGTTTAATGTATCACTTTATCAACATTATAAGTTCTCTTTTCTCAGAAATTTATTAATAAAATTGTTAATTGCGTCCTTCCAGTGTTCACTTCACCCAAAACTGGTTGAGATGGATCTCATCTCTCTCCACCACTCTCAGTAGCTGTCTCTCCCGATCACCGTGGTTTCTCTTGGCCTCAGCTCCTGCTCTTTTCTTCCTCCTTCCTTCAAAGATGTAAACTGTAAAATGTTAGACAGAAGTGATTCAGAAACCATCCATGCAGACCTCCTGATTTCCAACAAATACTTGCGTGTAATTTCCAGGGAGCACTTCCCATCATAGACCAGGCACTATAAAAAGATCGTGGATTTTGAAGTCAGATGGACTTTGAACTCAGTTTCTTAAGGGTTAGTAACCCTGGATAAGTTACTTAACCTCCTATCACCTCAGATTCATCATCTATAAGACAGTGATATGCTATAGTAGTCACAGCAGCTGTCATTTTCCTGAGTCCTTTTTATATATCCAATAACCTGGTAAGAGTTCTCTCTCAAATCATATAATGGTTACAACTACCTTGGGAGTTGCTATTATTCTTCTCATTAGCTAGGAGGTAGAAAAGTGGTTATTTAAACCCAGGTCGGTGGGATTCAAAGGTTCATGCTGTTAACTCCAACTCAATATTGCCTTTGAAATAGAAATAGTGTATGTAAACTGCCCTGCACAAGTACCTCATACACAGAAGACATTCATTCTTAAGTTACTGGGTTTTTGTTTCTTGTTATATTTCCATGACTGTCAAAGAGAGAGTTCTGACATTCTACTGCAGCAATACCCTTTGTCTTCTATTTCTGTGGCTCTTTCACTGTCACTGTTTTCCAGCTTCTCGGGCATCAGTTAATAAAAGTAATCCTTTCATTCTGGTTGGTGAACAAGCCAGTCTTTTGATGTCAAGTGTGAGTTTCAGCTCTTCAGGGCTTACTGTTTTCTACCCAAAGGTTCCTTTCACATCTATACTAGTTACTATACTAGATAGTTAAGCTGGCAGAATCTTTAAATAGCTGGGCTATTATTGTAAGGTCTTTATTACAGTTAAACAGACCTGCCCCATAGAAGCCGCCTCAACATAACAGAGTCAGGCTGCATGGCCCAGGCTGGCCCAGCCTGGGAAGATGTACTGGCCCTGTCTCCTAATCTCAGTCATATGAAAGGTTTCTAATTGTATGTGGAATTATTTAATTTATACAAACACTTGGAGTGGTCTAGTGACATTATTTTTCAGGGTAGATACATCACAACAATAACATGATAAATGTTTAAATTTTTAAATGGCCATTGCTGAACCCATATAAACAGGTATTTTAATTCTAAATTGTTAATCTTTAACCAAAAACTTTTCAAACGGTCACTGCAGCAAAATTTTATCTTACTGTGATTAGAAACTTAATCTATTATATTTTCCCTGACAGAATTGATGATAAACAGATTAAGACAGCACTGAATTTACCTATGTCTCTCTCTTTCTGACAACAGTGGCTTGCAAATTGTAAGGCGACATTTGCAGGAGGATCAAGAGATGGAGTAATTACCTGTCAGCCAGGGGACTCAGAGGAAAAGGTAATAAACACCTGTTAGAGTTTATCTGTTCTGTGCTCTGACTTTGTGTGTTGGTTTTGATATACCCAAGAAGCGTGGAACTTGAAAAAGGAGGAGGGAGGAAGCATCATCCCATACATTCACACGAGACCTGTACAGTAAGCAAGAATGACATTAGAGCCAAGCATGATGGGACTGGTGGGGGAGGATCTTCTTTTTGGAAAAGCAGAAGTATAAAAATAACCTTTCCGCTGGACACTAACTATACTAACCATTTTCCTAATAAAACTGTTCTTCAGAATATAAAACCAATGTGGTAGGTAAATTATCTTTCAATTAAAAATTTTAAAAAGAGGGAAAAAAAATCATTAATTCTTCACTGAACCACTTAGTTCTTTCAGTGAAGTCTCTGTCGACCTTTCAGCAATCACTCAGATTTTTCTTCTCATTTAGAACTGCTTTAAGTACACACCTCAGTCCAGCTGGCTTATAAAAAGGAAACTCGGCAGAAAAGCGTGAAGTCACTCATTCTATAGTTACTGCTGAATGGCCCCCATGGTGGGTACAACAGTGAATTCTGCCTGGGTAGAGCTTCTGGTCCATTCAGGAAGATGGACCTTAACAGTCATATGTGTGTAAACTGTGAGAAGTGCCATTAAGGAAAGGTGGGAACAGTGAGCTATGAAAGGATATAGCAGAGAACCTGGCCTAATGATAGGGCGGTTCCAGGAAGGCTTCTCCACAGAGGTGCCATTCAGGCAGAGATCTCAGCTCTGAGCTGGAGTGTGCCAGGGGTGCAGGGTGGAAGGCAGGGGCTTGGCGAGCCTGTGAAGTCCCCAAAGTGGCAGGGAAAATGACCCCTTTGCAAGGACTGAAGGGAGCCTGTGTGGCAGGGCAGGTAGGAAGTGACCAGGAGAAAAGTTGCAGAAGCCAGACCATGCAGGGCTTGGGTGCTTATCCTGACATCAGTGGGAACCAATTAAAAGTTGTTAACAGGAGGCTGTGATTAGGTTGGGGCTCTCCCACACTCCTGTGGAAATAGACCTAGTGAGCAAGCAAGGACTTGGGAAGACAGGTTAGGAGGCTACTTACTGGTCAAGGCAGAGATGCCCGCTTGTAATTACACTATCACATTGAGAAAAGCATGTCAGAGTGTGGGGCCTTCAAAGGATGAGAAATCACCTTCAAGGTGGGCCTTATGGAGAAATGATGGTGTTGGCTCCATTTAAATATTGATCTTATGTCCAGATTTGGTGGGAGATTATTTTTCTAATTAGAGCTACCATTTATTTGGCTTCCATTCCAAAGAAAAACCCAACAAGTGTTTGACCTCAGAGCACCGCCTATCCTCCAGTGATTTACTCCAGCTCTCTTTTTTAGTCAGATTCTCTGTCTTCTGGAAGAGTTTGATGGTGCCCATTATTCTGAGCACTCTGCATGAGGACAGATGGAAGCAGGGATTAGGAAGTAAGCTTTCACTTGAAGAATCTATGTCTGGGGAAAATAAAATTATATCTGGATATAAATCACAAAGTCGACAGGCCAGAAAGTACTCCACATGTATATTCTATTTCAGACAAGTGTGGACTTTGTGGAAGGATTAGTGCTTACCTTACTAAACCTAGCAAACTCTTGAGCAGTTAGAGAGGTCAGTTGGCCAGAGATGATGACCACGTACAGACAGGCATGTGAAAGTCTCCTGACCCCAATGCCAGTAGCTGATTTCTAGTCATTCTTAACAGGTGACATAAGTGAGAAATTACCGTGGAATTTGTGGAAGAGAATATAATTGTTTTCTAGATGTTGAATATTGTCTCCGTGTAAAGTTGTGACATCAAATTAATGAGCAAAGTTTACACTTAGGTAGCCTATAAGCTATAACCAATTCACAGACATGTTTTATTCAGCTTGTACAAGTTTTGTAATTGACTCAACATTTTAAACTTGAAAATGTTTACACATACCCTCAAAACAGCATTTCTGGCATCTCTTAAAATGGAAAAGAGCTAGCAATACCAGGCCTGCCTCCCTAAAGTGGCAGCAGTGGCAGCCACCTGGAGCTGGGTGGCTCTCCACCATCCTTGTGCAGTGAGTTCCTGACCCTGCAGGTGAGAGCTAACCATCACGATACTGTTTTCTTTATGATAGGAACATGTGCCTCTGTACCTAAGGCCCCAAAATGGGGAAGTTAATGCCAAGTAGAAAGAGTTGTGCCCTTCGAGAAAAACACCAGTGTTCCTCTTTGCTGCTTTGAGAACCATCTCTCTGTACTAAGACGCAAGGGCCCCCGTGCTGGGCTCCCTCCTGGAAGGAACCTTGGAGGATTCCCAGTGTGTGTACAAAACAGAACAAACCACGCTCCTGAGAAAAGTGATTCTAATATGTGAGAAGGATTTTGGAACAGAGTTGTTTTTTGTTTTTTTTAAGGCAGGTGTGATAGTTAATACTTTAGGCTACTGGGTCACTACAATACCAGTTCTAGAATGAGGCACAGCGCACAGTTAATAAGATGTAAAACAAGGCAGGCGTGTGAGTCCCAGACATGGCTTTACCAGTGTTTTCTCCACCTGTGCACGTCCTGAAGACAGACACATCTCTACATGATTTAAAAGCCAACAATGACCTCTCTGTTGCCCATGGAATTCATTGTGGAGTGGCTTCTGGGGAGTTGAAGTTCATAGAAATGTAGGGCAGGGTAAAGCGTTGCAGCTCTGGGCTCTCCAGGCCACAGCCTCAGGCCTTCAGTGAATTAGTACAGCTCACCTCCTGGTTCTGCAGAGCTGGCCCTGGGAAAGCTGCAGAGGTCATCGCTTCGTCTACTATAAGTGATTTTAGCTGATAAACACGGAATTTCACAGCCATTTCTGAGCAATACTTGAACACTCGACTCTATGGACTCAAGTACAATAATTTACATTTAGCCCCACTACATTTTATCTTATTACATTCAAATCATCATAGAATCTTTTTGGACACTAACCCTCTTGGTTGTGTTTCCTATCCCTGCCTAATCCATGAATGGGAGAAGCCTGCAACCTCTGTTCTACAGATTGAACAACAAGCTAAATGTTGAACAAGACAAAATGTTTCTCCAGCTAAACTGTAACCCATTAAACTTCAGATAGTCAGTCGTTCTCTATAATGAACCTCTTTTCTAGACAGATAGGAAATCCTCCTGAAGTGGAAGTTTTCTTGAAAAGTAAATACTTCAAGCTGTGCAATTTATATTAGAGACTAAAACGTATTTATCTTTCAAGTTTTTGGAAGATATTCATGACAAATGTCCAAAAGAACTACTCAATAAATGTAATACAACAGTCATCAATGTGCCAGAACCAAGTGATATTAGCAGTGGTAAGAACATATTGTTTCTACCTGCTCAGGAGGTTACAAGCATCTATGTAACACAGAGTGGGCTCCCAGGTGGTGCTAGTGGTGAAGAACCTGCCTGTCAATGCTGGAGACATAAAAGACACAGGTTCGATCCCTAGCATGGGAAGATCCCCTGGAGGAAGGCATGGCAACCCATTCCAGTACACCTGCCTGGAGAATCCCATGGATAGAGGAGCCTAGGGGCTCCTAGGGTCACAGAGTCAGACACAACTGAAGTGACACATGCAACACCAAAGTAGGAAAGCTTCAACACTTGGCTAGATTTTCTAAATTCTATCGAGTTTAGTTTAAACCAGTGACTTTCAGAGATTAAACATGGTGAAAATCATAGCTCCATATATTAACAGTAATACTGTGACTTACCTTCTGACATGTCGAAAATTTCTAAGGGGGACGTTCCTTGTGGTTCAGTGGTTAAGACTCCACACTTTCAGTGCAGGGAGGGGCAGGTTTGATACCTGGTCGGGGAACTAAGATCCTGCATGCCAAAAAGAAGAAAAATTCTTAGATTTTTCACCTAACTAGCTGTCATAAGCAAAGCACTCCTTTCAGAGCAGAGTACAGAGAAACAAGAATAGTTGTGCTACCGCTGATGTCTAGGCTTTAAAGCTACCTTGTCTATGATGGGTTCTTAATATCTTGACTTAATTTTTGTTCTCATTTTGAGAAAACATACCTCTAAGTCCAGTTCAATAAATCAAGCCGTATCAGGTGTACAGGAACAGGGCTTAAATAAAATCCTTGTGACCAAATAAAACAGTGACATTTCCACATTTTCAAAAGAATCTTTAATCACCAAAAACAAATACATCTGTAAAGATTTCTCAAGGGATTATTTTTACAACCTGGATACCAGAAAATATTAGCACAGGGCGGGAAAAAAGTTTAACATTTTCCTTGAAAGGCATTTTTCACTATCTTTTTGAAGCTCTAAATGCAAACTCAGTCCCAGCCGGAGGCCAAGGAAAGGATTTTTGAGATAGTAAATATCAATGCAGCTTGGACTGCTGCGCCTACCTAAAAAGGAGTGTGTAAGAAGGATTCTGAGAACTGGTGTTCCTCAAGTTGGCCAGCTCCCAAGAAACACAATTTTGTCCCTGAGTGCCAGGTGGGAGGAATTTGTTGACAATGAAATTCCTTAGCACAAGGCTGGAGTCAGAAAGTCTCGTTGGCCTTCACTGAACAGAGAAGATTTTCCTTTAGCTGATCTGATGACCTTCTGGGATTACAACCTTGTTTTGGAAACCAGTAAAAAGACAGCAGTTTCTTCACATAAGACCCTGTAATTGCTCAGTACTTGCTTCTTTCCATGCTTCTGGAAAGTAAATTCCATGGCAGAAGCAGTTACATGCTAAGGTGCTTACTAACGTTTCAATCAAATTTGATGTTTTCTAAAAAGTCTTCATAGTAGAGACTCTGTACGTGTAGATTTAAGACTAGCCCTGAAATCCTTTCTTGTGTGACTCTGTCTTTCAGCAGTATGTAAGGTTTGGTTATAAAAATGTCTAGCATAATGGTTATAAAGTTTCCTTGAAAATAGTAAATAACTTGGCTTGTATAATCCATATCACAGGCTTAAAGCTTTAAAAGGTATTTACAGCCAGGGTCAAAAAAACTACTCAGTAAACCTGATACAGCAGTCATCAATGTGCCAGACCCACATGGTATTACTAGCAATTACTAGACAAGAAGAGACCCTTAGAAGGCAGGAGGTGAGGCAGTTGGTACTGATGATGGTTTATGTTTAAAGATACTAATAATTTGATAGTTTTATTTTTTGTATACTGTACCTTATGTTAAGTACAACATATTAAAATGATGATAATTTAGGTGTTTTTGGAAAGAGTTTTAAAATAAGTGTTTTTTGTTATCAGTGATTAGAAATAGAAGATCCTTAAATATTTTGAAAACCCAGAACCAGATGTATTGACCCATAGTTAGAAATGGCCAAGTAGATTTTTTTTTTTTTAATGTTCTGTCAGGCTGTGGTAATCTCTTACCACATACAGAAACCTTCCCTAACAAGTCTATGATTACAATATGGTAACACCAAAAATATGATAGCTGTAGTTGAACATGGCCCAGGTACAAATTTATATTCTTCTAGACTAACAGCTGGTTCTAGAAGGCTTTTAGAAATTCACTACTGGGGGAAAAATTATAAAAAATAAAATGCAAGGTTACTTGTCATAGCTCATACTTGTTTGGGAGGATAAAGACAACATTCAATCCTTTGAAATAATATCTAGCTCTCCTGTCAGAGGGCTTCCCTTGTAGCTCAGTTGGTAAAGAATCAGCCTCCAATGCGGGAGACCTGGGTTCAATCCCTGGGTTGGGAAGATCCCCTGGAGAAGGGAAAGGCTACCCACTCCAGTATTCTAGCCTGGGGAATTCCATGGACTTTATAGTCCATGGGGTCACAAAGAGTCGACACAACTGAGCGACTTTCACTCACTCCTGTCAGATATTCTCAATGTGGAAAGCAATATGACTAAAGAAAATGCCACTTAGATTGTTAATTATATGCTAATTAGATAGTCATAGTTCAGTAGATATGGAGCCAAGCACATTACTCTCCCTTAACTAACATTTAGCAGTGACTGTTTGGGGTGGTAGTTCTTTCAAATTAATCCAATGGCATCCTCACAGTTTTACTACATTTACATGCTATTCACATGTAAACACTAAAATCTTCAAGCAATGCAAGTTTTCACTTACGGTCTCCAAGACCAACAGAATCTAAAGCAACTAATCAGAGAATCCTTTAGATTATGTTTTCCAATGACACTTTTCCCATTAGAGCTCGTCTTAAACTGGACTGCTGTGCATGTTGAAAGGGTACAACATTTGCAAGCATTTATCACGGTGGGGCGAGCAATGCTAATACTGCTAGACGGCTCTGCTCCTGAAGAGGGCCGTGCTTTCTGTTGCATGCAGTACACTGACCCTGTACTCTCTTTCCTTTCCTTTGTTTCCTGTGCCATGCTTGCTGTGTAGCAAATGGAATCTCTGGCAGTAAGTTAACTTTCTTTCATACTTTGTCCATTTAGGCATGGACCCATAACAAATCTTATTTTTACTGTGACTATTATATTTCTTAGCATGTTTTTCCCTTTTTTGTTTCATTTTCTTTTATTTGGTAGACTAAGACATGTAGTTTTTATTAGCATTCCAGGCTGCTTCCCTCCCAAAATAGAAACCTATGTTGCTGTGAACTCTCATGCGCTAGGTGGGGTATTTTTAGTGATAACTACCATTATTGGACACTTAGGAAAGTCAGTCATAGCTGGGTTTCACCCTAACTTGTGAAAGGTAACATTCTGTTTTTAGATGATACTTTTTTATCTGCGAGTCTCTGGAAGTTGTCCTTAATACCTGATTTTGAAAGGTTTCCACAAACCAAAGTTTAAATGATCATAAAATGTGTTACTAAAACAACCAAAGACCTAATTTGCATTAACGAGTGAGTATAGCTACTTCTTCAAACTTAGGCTTGTTATAAGCACTGAGAGATCACATAAACCTAAGTAGAATTTCCCCCTGCCCTAAGGGCCAGGGAAAGAGGAGAAAGAAACACTCCATCCAGCATGGTCTTAGCACAAACTGGAGTCATTTTTAAAAATTAGGATCAAACGTATGCTAATAATACTATTAATAGAATATTCTTCCTAAAAACCTAAATTTAAATTCTTGTCATTTCTCTCCTTAAAGTGTTCTGGGGAAAACAATTTAAAGTCACCTCAGCAGCTGAGATGACCTTAGCAGTCACCTAAGGACCTCAGCAGCTCTCAATTCTGCATTCTTTTTACTCTTATTAAGCTTCCCTGGTGGCTCAGATGATAAAGAATCAACCTGCAAGGCAGGAGACCTGGGTCATTTCCCAGGTTGGGAAGATCCCCTGGAGGAGGGCATGGCACCCCACTCCAGTATTCTTGCCTAGAGAATCCCTACAGACAGAGGAGCCTGGTGGGCTACAGTCCATGGGGTCACAAAGAGTTGGACATGACTGAGCAACTTTCACACACACACTAAAAGAAAGGCCCTGTTTATCCTTACTTAACCACATGTGAATGGTGAAGTGTTGGTTTAAGCCACATATTTAACCCACTTTCACTGGTGACTGCTGAGCCATGCAGTTCTATCTGGTGAAGGCTGTCCTTTTCCTCTGGCAGAATCCTGTCCTCTACTTAGGAGCTAACCCTTTCTTGGGATTAAACAGGCAAAGTTTAGAGGCCATTAAGCAGATATGGCTCAAACAGTAGTCATGATCATCGGTGTTGGAATTACTCATGGTTTATCCTTACTTTATAGTACATGTACACTATATAACGAAAACATTTTCAATTCCAGAGGTGTCTATAGGACTTAAGGCCCATTTTGTAGGAACAGTTTTTAAAAATTCTTTCCACAGAAAGTTTTGCATGCTTTTCATCATTTCTCTTTTTTGTAAGCACTTTAGGCCCTTTTTATATCTAATTCAACAAGTATCCGGGGAAGGCAATGGCACCCCACCCCAGTACTCTTGCCTGGAAAATCCAATGGACGGAGTAGCCTGGTGGGCTGCAGTCCATGGGGTCGCTAACAGTCAGATAGACTGAGTGACTTCACTTTCACTTTTCTCTTTCATGCATTGGAGAAGGAAATGGCAACCCACTCCAGTATTCTTGCCTGGAGAATCCCAGGGATGGGGGAGACTGGTGGGCTGCCGTCTATGGGGTCACACAGAGTCGGACACGACTGAAGTGACTTAGCAGCAGCAGCAGCAACAAGTATCTGTTGAGCACTGAGTAGAAACATTATCGGTAAAACTGGCACAGAACCTTAGACAATCCCATGACTTTTCCTGTGTTTACAGACTTTTAAGATCCGTGCCTGTACCCTAAGTGGCAGCCAGAACTGTCACAAGGAATAATCTCAAGTGTCTCCTGAGTTGATAAATTTTGACACCTAGAACCACTTAATGTCATGCCTTTCAAATATACTTTTAATAAAAAGAAAATGTTTTAAAAGACATATAGCTTATAAAAATTAACACAACCACAGCTGTAATTTATAGATATTAAATCTAATGGACAAATATAATGGAAATGTGGCAGTTCACCAAGTCCCTTTATAGCTACTAATTCTATTTAGTAATCTTCCAGGATTTGTTTTATTCTATATTATACTGTGAATTTCTCACTGATATTCATTGATTGGATTTTATTGTTCTGTGTTATTGAAATGGTAACAGCTAGTTATGCTTCCTTGTTTTAAAAAGAAAAAATGTTAGTCTCCACTAAGATTTCACTTACTATGTAAGAATGATCCTTAGTAACTATTTCTTCCTACACAAATTCTCTTTAGCAACTGGAACTGTGTCAGAGGTTGTATAAGCTACACTTCCAGCTACTGCTGCTTTTTCAGTCCTACTGTAAGCTCATCGGCCAGGTGCACGAAGTCAGCTCCATGCCAGAGGTGAGCCCCCCCACCCCCGACCCCCAATCCTGCCATGAGCTCAGCACTGCTTTTCCTTTGTTTTCCCCCCGACAAGTTTATGTGTAATAAAATCACTTGAACATTTATAACCATTTCACCTAAGCACAAGTCTTAAAACACTAGTGTCTCCTATTTATTTCCATGCTCCTTTGGTGGTGCCAGGACTAGGGTGAGACAAGTGACCTACCTGGACACAAAATGCAAGGACAGCCTTGAGGGTTCTAGGGAGCCAGCTTGGCACAGCGCTGAGGGAGGTGCTCACCCTAGTGATGAGAGCCACACACCTTCAGTATTTAAAACTTACCTAGATTTGAAATTTCAAGCTTAAAAACTGTGTGTCTAAGACAGTCTAACAACTTATATAAACGGCTTATTAACCTCATTTAATTTTGAGCCCGGGGCTGGAGTGTATCACTGTGTCTAAGCAGCATCTGCGTGAAGACGGTCCTTGAGGGCTTCAGTTCTATAGCTTGTTTAGTGAGCAAGCTGGGAATGAAGAAAGGCAAAGATGTTGGGTAAATCAACTTCCCAAAGAAAATAGGCATCCTCAGTTTGCATTAGAAAGGGAAAAAAAACTTTAAATTCACATCTGTTCTTTTTTTAAATGCTCTTGAGGTCAAATTGCAATACAGCTATCTTTAACAGTAAACTTTGGGGGCCCTAGAAGTACACAGGTTCTCTTTATGGTTAATTTCTTAATAACATAGGATCTTTTGGTTCCAATGAATCTGAGGGAAAATATCCTTACCTCTGTGATGAATACTAATGTAACATTGTGATTTTTCCTCCTCTCCCTTAAAATTATGTCTTTCATCTTTTCCCAGTGCACAGGGACAGGGATAAAAATTTATTCTTCAAACAGGTCCATATTCGTGCAACTGTTTAAATAAGCTGTGAGGTGGATAACATCTTCAGTCTCACAGCACTGAAGGCACATAAGAGTCTATCTGCTTGACCATGTGGTAGTCAAGAATGCAGAAGTGGCACCTAAACCCAGCTTTACCCAGCTCCCCTGCCTGTTCTCTTAGTGCATTTTACCTCTACGTGTTCCCTTCCACTTAAATAGAAAACATTAAGAGGAGTCAATCTTTCATACAAGGAGAGTGTGCCAGCTGTTGATAGTTATTCAATGCATACAGCCCCATATCAGGCAGTATAGTTCCATCAGTCCTGTTTTTAGTTTACTGAGATATTAAGCTTGTGCTTAACCAGACGTCATACAATTTTAATTGGGCATGTAAAATCCAGCCTGCAACTAAACACACTAAAAATACTTTTTTTTTCAACAGCTGCTAAATATGTCCAGGGAACTGAGTGACTTAAAGAAAAACCTGAAGGAGGCCACTGCAGCCATTGCAGCTGACCCTCTTTACGTCGAGGGGGCATGGTCCGAGCCAACCTTCACATCCACTGAGGCAGCCATCCAGTCCATGCTTGAGTGCTTGAAGAACAACGAACTTGGCAAGGCTTTACGGCAAATAAGGGAATGCAGGTAACGCGACTATTTGTATTGTTTCATCGCTAAGTCATGTCTGACTCTTTGATCCCATGAACTTGTAGCCTTCCAGGCTCCTCTGTTCATGGGGTTTCCCAGGCAAGCATACTGAAGTGAGCTGCCATGCCCTCCTCCAGGGGATCTTCCCGACCCAGGGATCAAACCTGCATCTCTTAAGTCTCCTGCATTGGCAGGCGGGCTCTTTGCCACTAGTGCCACCTGGGAAGCCCACTAGTTAGAGATGGTTAAAGAAATGCATGCCTAACAGTCACTTTGTCAGGGCTAGGGACTAAATCACTATGGAAGGAACACAGATGTTTATATAAATCCTCCTCAGATCCTTCCCATTACCATGACAGAAACATCAGGTTTCAGAACATACTGTCTGAAATATGAGTGTTGGTTCTGGTTATCTGTCATCTCTAAAATGTTTAAACACTTGAAAGTATACTCCAAAATAATTTTAAACTAGTTTTTTGATGTATCCTTTTTGGGACTTTCTCCCTACATTTTGATAGTATATTCACATTCATTGTAACCACAATGCTATAGCAAATAAATGTTTTTAAGATTATAGGATTCCATTCTGGCTTTTTTTTTTGGCCACATCTTAGTTCCTCAACCAGGAATCAAACCTATGCCCCCCTGCAGTGGAAGCTCAGAGTCTTAACCATTAGACAGTGAGGAAAATCCCTCTACTGCTGATATTTTTATACTTTAGTATTTTTAATCAAAACCAATAATAATTAATATTCTAAAACTGATTATAGTGATGTTTATACAATTCTGATTACCCAAAAAAGCCACAGAATTATATTTTGGATAAGTGAATTGTATAGTCTGTGAATTTCATCTCAATAAAAGCATTTGTATTCAGAAAGTAGTTTTCTTATACTAATAAAGGGGAGGGAGGTTCAGGATGGGGAACACGTATACACCCGTGGCAGATTCATGTCAATGTCTGGCAAAATCAATACAATATTGTAATTAGCCTCTAATTAAATAAATTTATATTAAAAAAATAAAAGACTCAACCTTATAATAACAGTGCCTCTAACCTCTGCTACTCTTTTCTGCCTGCAGAAGTCTGTGGCCCAATGACATCTTTGGAAGCAGTTCTGACGACGAGGTCCAGACACTGCTGAATATTTATTTCCGCCATCAAACTCTGGGACAGACGGGCACTTACGCGTTGGTGGGGTCTAACCAGAGCCTGACTGAGATCTGCACCAAGCTGATGGAGCTGAACATGGAGATCCGGGACATGATCCGCAGGGCCCAGAGCTACCGGGTCCTCGCCACCGTCCTTCCCGACTCCAGCGTGTCCGGCACTAGCCTCTGACAGGAGCCTCCCATCCCCCATGGGTGTCACGCTGGGGGTGCTGCCGTGCTGGGGTGACGTCATTCAGTGTCTTCTCAGCCTTCAAAAGGCTTGGTCAGACTGTTCTCCCCCTTGTTGCCTGTAGGACTTTTCATAAAGAGGATGGCAGAACTTCCCACGTGTAGCAATACTCTTAAGAACTAAGGTAGCGTAGGACTGTTCTGGAACAGCCTCCATCCATCATCCTGTGTGGCACAAATGCGTTATCTTTTTACTGAGCAAAAACTCACTACTGAAGACGTGACTTCCATTGCATACCAAAGCCAACTACTCTGAACAATACCTTCCTTTCTAGAAACAATTTTAGATTGGCAAAAGTGCAATGTTTTCTTCACTAAAAAATATTTTCTATTCTAAAACTTGTACATTCTTTTTTTTTGCCTTTCTTTTTTGTGTGTGTGTGAGGTGAGCTGAAGAAGGAGCAGGCAGAATGAAGCTGGCCACTGAAAACTGTAAGACGGTCAAAAGCTGACAGCCTGTGTATGTGAAAAGGGAATTGTAAATGGACAAGTTAATGTACACTGAAATTTGAATACCATTACTGTATCTAAAAGGAGCTGCTATGAAGTACCTTTCTTATGTTGCTAGGCTACTGTCTCGGAAAGCCCTGGATCTCTTTGCAGGGGTCTGTGATTAAGACCCTCGCACCAAAAATGGTCCAGATAGACCTTTTTTAAAGGTTCTTGGCTGCTTTTTACTAGAATGTTGCTTTTATGAACATATTTATACTACAGAAGGATGTGTTAATTTTAACCAACTTTGCCATTTTGTAGAAAAAAGTTAAAGACATCCACCTGTTAAACGCATGCATATTTTAATATCCACATGGATAGCTGCAAATAGGACATAAAGGTAAAATATGAGTTGTCACTGTTTCTTAAGAAATGTCATTTTATCTGTAATATATATGTAAAGGGCCATTCTTAAGTTTTCTCCTTAAAGTTAATGCTGTCAAGTGTTAGCTGTGTGCATGTAAACCTGTTGCACATCAGAAGAATATTCAAAGTTTATCTATGTAACTTATTCACTCTGTAAATACATTTAAAGTTTTTGTGATGTAATCTTGGTTGACATTCTGTTTAGAACTGCCTTTAAAGTAAAAAAAAAAAAAAATCATACTGACCACAGGTTTTATTTCTACTTAATGAAGATTTTTGCTTTAATTTATATTTTTGCATGTGGGTTGCCATGATGACAACCCCAAGGAGTACCACATGTGTGTGTTCCATGATTGGCAGCCAAGGGGTTGTGAAGCAAGTACCATGACCCTGGAAAGCAGGAGGTCTCTGTAACCTCTTAAGGTGGACACCAAAGACTGTAACCCTCAACCAGCTCTCACTACAATCAGAAGCAAGAAACCAGAAAACAAGAGCTCTCATTATCAACAGCCTATCTTTAGGTTTTCATCCTTAAAATTTTGAAAGAGACCCATTAATGATAACGAAAAAGTAGTGAATTCTATTCTTTCACCACAACACATCTATTCTTCACCCAACTCAAAAAACGGGATCATGGAAACACGTAACAATCTAATTTCTATGGTCTTCCTACTCATACTCCTTAGATTAACCAATGTAACTTACTTCCTAATATACAACTAAATCATAAGTAGTAGTTTTCTAGAAGTATCCACAACAGAGTCTGATCCAAGATTTTAATTTTACCACAGATAAAATTATTAACTGGGTTTAATGACTTTTTGGACATTGCTGTTAACATACTATTTTGATGATTTTCAACTTACCCTAAAGGTGATTAACCATAATCTCTAGGAAAAACTGGATCACAATCTCTCTG
>SJYX01000204.1:0-12375 GCA_006410675.1 Oreotragus oreotragus
CCACTGTGGTGCTGGAAAAGACTCTTGAGAGTCCCTTGGAATGCAAGGAGGTCCAACCGGTCCATTCTGAAGGAGATCAGCCCTGGGATTTCTTTGGAAGGAATGATGCTAAAGCTGAAACTCCAGTACTTTGGCCACCTCATGAGAAGAGTTGACTCATTGGAAAACACTCTGATGCTGGGAGCGATTGGGGGCTGTAGGAGAAGGGGACGGCAGAGGATGAGATGGCTGGATGGCATCACTGACTCGATGGACGTGAGTCTGAGTGAACTCCGGGAGTTGGTGATGGACAGGGAGTCCTGGCATGCTGCAATTCATGGGGTCACAAAGAGTCGGACACAACTGAGTGACTGAACTGAACTGAACTGATCTGAGCCACAGTCAGCTCCTGGTCTTGTTTTTGTTGTCTGTATAGAGGTTTTCCATCTTTGACTGCAAAGAATATAATCAGTCTGATTTCGATATTGACCATTTGGTGATGTCCATGTGTAGAGTCATCTCTTGTATTGTTGGAAGAGGGTGTTTGCTATGACCAGTGCATTTTCTTGGTAAAACTCTATTAGTCCTGCTTCATTCCGCATTCCATGGCCAAATTTGCCTGTTACTCCATGTGTTTCTTGACTTCCTATTTTAGCATTCCAGTCCCCTATAATGAAAAGGACATTTTCTTTGGGTGTTAGTTCTAAAAGGTCTTGTATGTCTTCATAGAACCATTCAACTTTATCTTCTTCAGCGTTACTGGTTGGGACTTAGACTTGGATTACAGTGATACTGAATGGTTTGCCTTGGAGACGAACAGAGATCATTCTGTCATTTTTGAGATTGCTTCCAAGTACTGCATTTTGGACTCTTTTGTTAACCATTATGGCTACTTCATTTCTTCTGAGGGATTCCTACCCGCATTAGTAGATATAATGGTCGTCTGAGTTAAATTCACCCATTCCAGTCCATTTTAGTTTGCTGATTCCTAGAATTTCAACATTCACCCTTACTATCTCTTGTTTGACCACTTCCAATTTGCCTTGATTCATGGACCTGACATTCCAGGTTCCTATGCAATATTGCTCTTTATAGCATCGGACCTTGCTTCTGTCACCAGTCACATCCACAGCTGGGCATTGTTTTTGCTTTGGCTTCATCCCTTCATTCTTTCTGGAGTTATTTCTCCACTGATCTCCAGTAGCATATTGGGCACCTACTGACCGGGGGAGTTCCTCTTTCAGTATCCTATCATTTTGCATTTTCATACTGTTCATGGAGTTCTCAAGGCAAGAATACTGAAGTGATTTGCCATTCCCTTCTCCAGTGGACCACATTCAGTCATGGTGGAGAGGTCTGACAGATGTCCAGTGTTAGCAATGTGTGTAAGATCTACATTGTTTTGTATCATATGACAATATTGATGTAGGTACTGACAGATGATTCATCTTGTAAACAGATGATGTAAACTTGTAGTTGTGTTAGATAGTTAGAATAGGAAAAATGAGTCCAGAATGGCAGTGGATAAAAGACAAGGGTGGAGAAGGCAATGGCACCCCACTCCAGTACTCTTCCCTGGAAAGTCCCATGGACAGAGGAGCCTGGTGGGCTGCAGTCCATGGGGTCGCTAAGAGTCAGACACAACTGAGTGACTTCATGTTCACTTTTCTGTTACATACATTGGAGAAGGAAATGGCAGCCCACTCCAGTGTTCTTGCCTGGAGGGAGCCTGGTGGGCTGCCGTCTATGGGGTTGCACAGAATGGGAAGGGAAAAGCCCACAAAAAAAGAACAAAGGAAGGTCCGAGGACCGGAGTGAGGACCTCAGGTAGAACAAACAGGACTTCTGGCTAGCCCAATTTAAATAAGGCAGGCCCAGGGTGAAGAAAGCACATATAAAAACAGGAGCTGAAGGGCTGGGGGGGTCTCTCTCCTGTGTGTGTGCTCTCTCTCTCTCTTGCTTGCTCACTCTCTTCCTTCGATTCTTTTGGGTCAGCATGCCTTCACATCTTGAGGATGTATTTTCCTTTATTTTCTAAATAAACTGAACTCTAACACAGACCTGTAACATTGTCTGAGACCTGTGACACGCCAAGGGCTTTAACATCCATCACTTCAAATTGTTGTTGTGATGAGACAGAACTGAGGAAATTACACTCCCCTAACAGCTGGATACAGAGAATGGCACCCCACTCCAGTACTCTTGCCTGGAAAATGCCAAGGATGGAGGAGTCTGGTGGGCTGCAGTCCATGGGGTGGCTAAGAGTCGGATATGACTGAGTGACTTCACTTTCACTTTTCACTTTCATGCATTGGAGAAAGAAATGGCAACCCACTTAAGTGTTCTTTCCTGGAGAATCCCAGGGATGGGGGAGCCTGGTGGGCTGCTGTCTATGGGGTCACACAGAGTCAGACACAACTGAAGTGACTTAGCATAACAGTTGGATAAATATAGTACAGTACTATAAATGTATTTTCTCTTCCTTATGATTTTCTTAATAACATTTTATTTTTTCTAGTTTATCTTGTAATAATCCAATGTACAGTATTTGTAACATATGGAAAATATTTTCATCAGCTATTTATGTTATCAGTGAGACTTTAAGTCAACAGCAGATTATTAGTAGTTAAACTTGGGGGAAGTTATATGCAGAATTTTGACAGCACAGAGAGTCAGCATCCCTAATCCCCATAGTGTTTAAGAGTCAACTGTACTCTTATATCAGAAGTTATTTTGTGGTAAAGATATTCAGCTTCAGTCTTTGCTTGATTGAAGTTTGATTAAATACTCTGCCACTCAGTATTTGACTAAAATGTATTTTTGTTGTACTTATATACTTAAAAAAAAAATGTAGATTAAGGTAATCCCAGAGAGGCATTACCTTATGAGAATTTCTGGTAAAAGCCCCAGAAAACTGTGTCTTTCCTTTGGAGCTGGAAACACAGTCTCCAGGGCACTGCCCTCCCTCCTGACCCAGCTCTGTTGCCCTAATGTTACACAGGCCTCCTGAGTAGCCGTCTGTTCACTCTCCTCAACATGTAACTCCAGTCCCTCACCACAGTGAGACACCTGCTCTGGAAGGAAACTTCCATCCTTTCCCTGACAATTCTACAATTCTGGGCTACACATACTTTAAATATTTTCAGCATTCATGCTGTCCAGCCACATATTTTATAGGCACTGGGGGTTAGAAGAAAGTGAAGGTGAGGTGAAGACAGTGGGTTCCTGTAATCATCTCTTCCGAGGACAAACAATATTTTTTCAAGTTATTTCATATTGAGAGTTATGAAGGTGTTCTTTGCATTGAGACTGTGAGGGTCTCTACTGTATACTTGGAGTCACTGGATTCCCACTGTTGTTCTGAGGGGCTCTGGTTTCTTTACTCTGTTTTCAAGGCCATGGTGAATCATAAAAGGGGTATATTAGCCATTAATGTTCACTTTTACTGGAATCTAGAAACAAAGGTGCTATGACATTATGTTCTTTTGAGTCAAAGCTTCCAATTGATAGAAATAAGGAGATTGGTGATGACTCATGGCTAAGTCACTGTATAGACAATCACTTTTTGGTCACATGGCAAATATTTATCTATGGACAGAAAAATAAGAGATTAGCGTACTCCAAGTGAGTTTGATTGGATCATCAGAGAAGGCTGTAGCTAGAGAATCCCTTTTCAGAGTGGGATATGGACAGCCTGAGCAAGGGCTGGACCTTGCGTGGTTAGTGAAGGCCTGGTTTTCAAGGTTCAGCAAAGATGGAAGGTGTAGCTTTCAGGTCTCTGGTTCTGCATGGGAGGAGCTTGAAAGTCGCTACTCTGTCCAAACAAGTAAAAACCTGAACAAACTTAAACTCACTATTCTGTCTTAAACGATAAAAAGCTGAACAAATTGAAAAGTCAGAAAGTCTGCCTAGATCCTGAAAAAAAGTGAAGTCCCAGACCAAGCCAGTGACCCCGAAATTTGGGAGACTGACAGGTAAATACAGATAATCACAACCCACCAGAGCAGAAAGCTCTACAGGAACCAGAGCCAGGATAGTAAAACCTGACTGGTAATTAACAAGTTGCTTGAAGTTCAGTGAGGGAAAGTCTGAAATAAAAATCTCTGGGAGAACACAGTTGTGGGAGAATCTCAATTTTTAAGAGTTTTATTTATTAAAATTACTAGGCTCCGATGGGAGGAAGGCAATGGCACCCCACCCCAGTACTCTTGTCTGGAAAATCCAATGGACGGAGTAGCTTGGTGGGCTGCAGTCCATGGGGACAGACTGAGCGACTTCACTTTCACTTTTCTCTTTCATGCATTGGAGAAGGAAATGGCAACCCACTCCAGTATTCTTGCCTGGAGAACCCCAGGGATAGGGGAGCCTGTTGGGCTGCCGTCTATGGGGTCACACAGAGTCGGACACGACTGAAGTGACTTAGCAGCAGCAGCAGGCTCCGATGATGGTGAATATCAGAGAAATCTCCCTTTATACTTGCAGCAGGGGGAGGGTAAAAAGAATTGTTTTGAAACAATCCAGAATGTCTCTGGATTGTGACTCCAACCATACAGCAGAGACCCTCACAGTCTCAATGCAAAGAACACCTTCATAACTCTCAATATGAAATAACTTGAAACCAGGTCTACCCTTCAGAAAAACTATTAAACCAAAGGCTAACCTGCTGGGGCTTTATCAGAGTGTAAATAACCTGTGTGTGTGATATGTGCTTAGTCGTGTCTGACTCTTTGTGACCCCAGGGATTGTAGCCCACTAGGCTCCTCTGCCCATGGAGTTTTCCAGGCAAGAATACTGAGGTGGGTTGCCGTTTCCTACTCCAGGGGATCTTCCTGACCCAGGAATCGAACCCAAGTCTCCTGTATTGGCAGGTGTATTCTTTTTCACTGCAACCCCCAGGGGAAGAGAAATACCTAACTCTAGCTCTCTTTATTCTGTCTCACTTAAGGGTGGTGGAGATGGGCTGAGAAGCATATTTGAAGTTCATACTCTAAAGACATAGGCTTTATAAAAAACTGAGTCCTAATCACAAGACTATAGAATAGTCAACTTCCCACATATCTCAACACCGTAAAACTACAGGCTTATTTATAGCACTTTCTTTTACCTAGTACAAGTCTTGCTATCAATAAGAAAAAAAAAAAAAGATTCACTAAAATGCCAAAAAAAACATTTGAAGAGACAGAGCAAGCATTAGAACCAGACTTAGATGTGGCAGAAATACTGGAGTTATCAGACTGGGAATTTAGAGCAACAATCTAGATAGCATATTAAAAAGCAGAGACATTACTTTGCCAACAAAGGTCCGTCTAGTCAAGGCTATGGTTTTTCCTGTGGTCATGTATGGATGTGAGAGTTGGACTGTGAAGAAAGTTGAGTGCTGAAGAATTGATGCTTTTGAACTGTGGTGCTGGAGAAGACTCTTGGGAGTCCCTTAGACTGCAAGGAGATCCAACCAGTTCATCCTAAAGGAGATCAGTCCTGAATGTTCATTGGAAGGACTGATGCTAAAGCTGAAACTCCAGTACTTTGGCCACCTCATGCAAAGAGTTGACTCATTGGAAAAGACCCTGATGCTGCGAGGGATTGGGGGTAGGAGAAGAAAGGGACAGAGGATGAGATAGCTGGATGGCATCACCGACTTGATGCACATGTTTGTGTTAACTCCGGGAGTTGGTGATGGACAGGGAGGCCTGGCATGCTGCGATTCATTGGGTCACAGAGTTGGACGCAGCTGAGCGACTGAACTGAATTGACGATTAATATGCTCGGGACCCTAACGGATAAAGTTGACAGCATGAAAAAACAGACCGGTAATGCAAACAGATACATGGAAATACGAAGAAAGAACCACAAAAATGTGCCATAGATAAAAACACGAAAAGAAATGAAGAATGCCTTTGAGGGACTCATTAATAAACTGGATGTGGCTGAGTAAAGAATCTCAATAGAAACCTTCAAAGCTAAAAAGAAATAGGAAAAAAAAAAAACAAAAACTGAGTCAGTCAGTTCAGTTGCTCAGTCGTGTCTGACTCTTTGTGACCCTATGAATTGCGGCATAGAAACCTTCAAAGCTAAAAAGCAATCAGAAAAAAAAAAAAAAAAAAAAAAAAACCTGAGTAGACAAAAATATCCAAGAAGTGTTGGACAGCTATAAAAGGTACAACATATGCATAAGACAAATATCACATATAGAATAAAGAAAGAAAGGAACTGAAGAACTGTTTGAAACAATTATGTCTCAGAATTTTCCTGAATGAATATCAGCTACCAGTCTACAGATCCAGGAGCCTCATAAAACACCAAGTAGGAGGAATTTTTAAAAAAAATTACACTTTGATGTATCATTTTCAAACTACAAAAATCAAGGATAAAAGATTCTGAAAGAAGCCAGAACAAATGCTGTTGAAAAAATGTCATGGTTAGATTTGTTCAACATAGGTTTACTCATGTAAAAGAGTATGGTGTTCCTCAACACTTGGTGATGTTTATGCTTTTTAATGTAGTAGATCAGTGATTAAACTGGGGTCCTTTAGGCATTGGAGTTTAGAGAAAGTTTTTTAATGTAAAGGAAAGCGTGTTAGTGGGTTTTATGATTCCTTCTCTTATGAGAAGGACTAGACTATAGACAAGATATTGACTTTGGCAAGAATGACATAACTGTATCTGTAGTCCTAAGTTTGTCATATATGATGGAAGCAAGTAGCTTCCGTCATGGAAGCAAGGTCTACCAATCTTTCTCCTTACTAACTAAGGGTCAGAGAAAGATGAGATTCATTAGAATGAACCTTCAGTCATTTTCAAAGTTGATTCTGAAAGCAAGCTTTAAAAATTCTGAGGATGCATGTCCAGGGCAATTCTGCATGAGAGAGTCAATAATAGGGCTGGCCTTTATGTCCTCCTTGCCATTACTTCAACAAGAAGTTTTTTTTTTTTTTTTTTATGTTTTATACATTGGATTCTTTACATATGTTGCTTGAAGAAAATGTTGTTGAGCTAAAAATATATTTGAAAGTCATTAAGGCTAGACTTTTTTTTAAAGAAATTTCTTCCCAAATCTATTTTGACTTGACTTCTATAATTTTAAAATTGCTAGAATTAAAACAACATACATTTGTTTGGGAAGATATGAGGATTGGATGAGGGGGGTATAGAGCAGAAATTATCTGCTCAAATGCTTCAGTTCAATCAGATTGCTTTCCTAACATCAGTTTTAGGTCCACATGAGTGGGGGTGAGCTTTTTGGAGAAAAGAGATCTGACTGTGGAGTGCATTGGAGCTGAATCTGGCCTGTATACCTTGACACTAAATTAATCTTCAGAGACATAGTTTCAGGTGAAGTAGAAAAGAATACCTTTATTGTTTTGCCAGGCAAAGGGAGCCACAGCACATTAATGCCTTTAAACTGTGTGTCCCAATTGGAGTACATAGTGAGAAGTTTTACAGCAGTGCTTCAAAGAGGGCATAATTAGCTTGCAGACATTTTTCTGATTGATTGGTAGTGAGGTAAGTGGGAGTCAGCATCATCAAACTTCTGAGGGCATGTCTGTGGGCAGCCTGCTGTTAATTTCTTCCACCTAGTGGGGATTTAACTATCTGCAAAATAGCTAAAAAATATTGTTATATATATATAATCCCTTGAGGAGGAACCAGTACCTTGTTCCAAGGCTACATCATTGTTTATTTCGACTGTTCCTCCCTTGTCTCCACATCCCCTCCCTTCTGTAATTAACAGCTATTTGAATCTGATCATACGAAATCAGGAAAAGTCATGGAGACTGAATGAAGCCTATGTGCCCAGGAGCCCCACAGGGTCCTGCTAGATATCAGTATGACACTAGAAGATAGGGAAGCCCAAGACACTTGCACTGAGCACAGTTTTGATACCCAAAGGGCAGTTTGAAGGCATTTAATTCTTGCAAACGATTGAGAAGTTATTGATAGTACACAAGTTAAAGGGAATAAAAATAAAAATTAACTTTAATATTGGGGTTTGTATTGGTTGTTTTCCTTTTTTTTTTTTTTTTTGGTATGTCTAGAGTGGTAGATTTTGAATGAGAAACACAGGGTTCTATGTCCAGACTAGGTTCAAGACTAACTGGAAGAGCAATTGAGTGTTTGTGCTACAAAATGTTTGTCTGTGCTCATGTGCAACATAAAGGAAATTATGACTCATGTCCTGAGTTAAAACCATCTGACCAAGTACTTGAGTATAAATTAATTTCCATATTCTATCCATAGCATTTTTTAAATATCTTTGGGAGAAAAGAAAGACATTATAAGGCTTCCAAGGTGGTGCTAGTGGCAAAGAATCTGCCTGCCATGCATGAGATCCCAGAGAAGCAAGTTCCATCCTTGGTTCAGGAAGATCCTCTAGAGGAAGAAACGGCCACCCACTCCAGTATTTTTGCCTGGAAAATTCCATGGATATAGGAGCCTGAGGGACTATAGCCATGGGTTTCCAAAAAGTCAGACATGACCAAGCATGCACACACACAGATGTTATAAACAAACTGTAATTCCTATGCATATTGCAAAATTGTTGCTTGTAAAAAATAATTATGACCTAATCTCTGTAATATGTATCAGTAGTGTTTGCTGTCTCAGAAAAAATCAACTGGTTAAATTGATTGGTTTCTAATTTACTTTCTGTTAGAATTTAGGTTGTGCCTGGAAATGAGATTTTGACCCGTTCAGGTTATATGCTACAGAGTAAATATTAGAAGAATATTGATGAATAGAACAACATTTTTTTCCATGCATTCTCTTAATTTATTCAACCTTGGGCAATACTGCATCCTTGTGCTCAAAGTCATTGTATGCAGATTAGGATAGTAAGGCCCACTCTCTGACATACTTCTTAGTTGCTACTTATTTATGAAAATATTTTCTATTCATATGCTATAATTAAATTCAATTTCCAACACACATCATCTATTTAAGGCACAAATTCCATACTCTATAAATTCATATTGACTTAACTCTTTTTTTAACTTAAAAAAATTTATATTTTAGTATAGTCAACTAACAAAGCTGTGATAGTTTCAGGTGCACAGCAGAGCAACTCAGCCACACACACACACACACACACACACACACACACACCCATTCCCCAAACTTCCCCCCATCCAGGCTACCACCTAACATTAAGCAGAGTTCCATGTGTTATACAGTAGGTCCTTGTTAATTATCCATTTAAAATATAATAGTGCATACATATCTATCCCAAACTCCCTAACTATCCCTTCCCAGCTGGTAAACCTAAGTTCATTTCTCTGTGAGTCTGTTTTATAAATAAGTTAATTTGTATCATTTCTTTTTAGATTCCACATAAAAGAAGTATCAGATAATATTTCCCTTTTTCTGTATAGACTTAGCTCTTGAAGGACTGGCAGGCCAATGTGGAGTAAACCAAATTTTCTCACACACAGAGGGCAGTTATATAACCTCTCTATCAAGGTCTGACAATTAGACTGAATGTGGATGCTGAACTTTGCACCTAAAAAGTGTATCATATGAAGAGAAAGCCACTAGAAGCTATGCAAGAGATACAGTTTATTTAAGCAATTATTTTGGAAAGCCCATTCACTTCCATCAGGCTGATAAATTTTATCTGATTCATCAAAGCTGCAAATAATTCTCACCTCTCCAGGAACCATCACCTTTGCTGAAGCACATGAATGTTTTCTCTCCATTTTTGAGCTCTGTTTCCCCATCAGTGGAATCTTAATGATACTGAAGCAGTTGAGGCATGTCTTTGCTTCCTTCATGTGAGATTTTTGTGTACATTTGAAGATTCAGATTCTTCAGGTGACTCTAACAAATTCTTTTAAACTACATCAAGGAAGAAAAAAAGCAGAGTTTTAACACTTGTCAATCCAATATATTGCAGGAAAACTTTACCTGTAAAATAATCTATCAGCATTTTGTTCCTTGGTAAGAAAAAAAAAAAAAACAGTTCAGGGTACTTACAGAGCACTCTCCACATACCATTTTGTTGTATATGAATCTTAGGTACAGTAATAACATTACTCTTTTTTATAAAAATTATTTTTAAGATTAAAATGCCATATTAAGATTTAGATAAGGAGGCTAAATAAAAACCCCTTCAAGTGAACTTTTTAGTTGGAAGATTTTCTGCTTCAGGCAGGTAAGCTATAGCCGTAGTACTACTTTGGGATTCTGGGACGTGTAGTCCAGAAATTCCATGGACTGGATAATAATTTTCAAGAGAGTAAGTGTGGCCTTTGTAGTCTGGGACTTAAGTAATAACAGTCTCCAGATTCTGAGTGTTTCTTTGTATATTAATATTATGTATAAAGCACTGTGCTATCTGCTTTCCATGTAATCCTCCCAAGAAATCCAAATATGAGATTTAAGAGTGTATTCGCATTCTCCAAAGAAATAGAAACAGTAAGATCCATTTGTTATTGTTCAGTTGCTCAGTCATGTCCATCTCTTTGAGACCCCATGAACTGCAGAATTCCAGGCTTCCTGAACTTAACAATCTCCTGGAGTTTGCTCAAACTCATGTCTATTGAGTCAATGAGGCCATCCAACCATTTCATCCTCTGTTGCTCCCTTTTCATCCTACCCTCAATCTTTTCCAGTATCAGGGTGAGTTTCCCAGTTTCCAGTGAGTTGGCTCTTCACATCAGGTGATCAAAGTTTTGGAGTTTCAACTTTAGCATCAGTGCTTCCAATGAATATTAAGGTTGACTTCCTTTAGGATTGACTGGTTGGATCTCCTTGCAGTGCAAGAGACTCTCAAGAGTTCTCCATCACCACAGTTCAAAAGCATCAGTTCTTCAGCACTGTCTTCTTTATGGTCCAACTTTCACATCCATACATGACTACTGGAAAAACCATACCTTTGAATAGATGGACTTTGTTGGCAAAGTAATGTCACTGCTTTTTAATATGCTGTCTATGTTTGTCATAACCCTTCTTCCAAAGAGCAAGCATCTTTTAATGGCTGCAGTCACCATCTGCAGTGATTTTTGGATCTTATTAATGTAAAGCACTTTATAGAGGGTCATATATGATACAAAATTCAAAGTCATTGTCCCATGTCACTGATCAAGAGTAACCGAATCATTGCAAATCAAAAGGACATTTTGAGTAAAGGAATATTTGGAAACAAATTGAATTCTATACATTTCTTTCACATCTTTACTTATATTCAAAGCTTTCTATTTAGGTTTATTTTAATAAAAAATATTAGGAATTGTTGATAATATGTACATGAAAACACAAGTCTAAGAATATTGCTATTACATTTCCAGTATACTGTACATTTTAAGAAATGAAAGTAGACAGATTTTAGAAGTGTAGGACTCTTCTAATTTTTACCAGTCCCAAACTATGTCGGTGAATGCCAGTTAACTGACTGTGTGTGAGGTCATATATCCTTTTAGATCATCTTTGCTTTTTGGTGAGAATAGAAATGAAAGTGAACATCCAAAATGGCTGCTGAAACTTTTTTGACTGTGTGTCTGTATTGTTTTTATTTGATAAAGAGAATAGAATATGTATTGAGACAATAATGTTTGCTTCCTAATTTTTTCAAAAGATTTTTTTAAATGCTTGAACATTATTTGTTTCCCCCCCACAAAAAACTGGCCCTGAATATGCTTGAGAATGCTCTTAATTTTCTCATTAATTTTTTGTTATCCATTGCCAAGAAAAAAAATAAATCACCTACTGTGTACAATATCATCAGTTCCATTCTGGCAAAATCAAACTGATGACATTTGACTTCATGTAGCTAATTGCAAGTAAAAACATTTAAACACGGGAAGATTCTTATTAGTTATATGCTTTAATATATTTTGGTTTCTCTGTGTGAAAATAATTTCCTTTCTCTGTCATTGTTGCCACAGGAATATACTCTGAAATTCTCCATGTGGAGCTCAGTTCAGTCGCTCAGTCGTGTCCGACTCTTTGCGACCCCATGAATCGCAGCACACCAGGCCTCCCTATCCATCACCATCTCCCGGAGTTCACTCAGATTCATGTCCATCGAGTCCGTGATGTCATCCAGCCATCTCATCCTCGGTCATCCCCTTCTCCTCCTGCCCCCAGTCCCTCCCAGCATCAGAGTCTTCTCCAATGAGTCAACTCTTCGCATGAGGTGGCCAGAGTACTGGAGTTTCAGCTTTAGCATCATTCCTTCCAAAGAAATCCCAGGATTGATCTCCTTCAGAATGGACTGGTTGGATCTCCTTGCAGTCCAAGGGACTCTCAAGAGTCTTCTCCAACACCACAGTTCAAAAGTATCGATTCTTCGGTGCTCAGCTTTCTTCACAGTCCAACTTTCACATCCATACTTGAACACAGGAAAAACCATAGCCTTGACTAGGCGGACCTTAGTCGGCAAAGTAATGTCTCTGCTTTTGA
>SJYX01000204.1:12387-57180 GCA_006410675.1 Oreotragus oreotragus
AGTCCAAGGGACTCTCAAGAGTCTTCTCCAACACCACAGTTCAAAAGTATCGATTCTTCGGTGCTCAGCTTTCTTCACAGTCCAACTTTCACATCCATACATGACCACAGGAAAAACCATAGCCTTGACTAGGCGGACCTTAGTCGGCAAAGTAATGTCTCTGCTTTTGAATATACTATCCAGGTTGGTCATAACTTTTCTTCCAAGGAGTAAGCGTCTTTTAATTTCATGGCTGCAATCACCATCTGCAGTGATTTTGGAGCCCAAGAAAATAAAGTCTGACACTGTTTCCACTGTTTCCCCATCTATCTCCCATGAAGTGATGGGACTGGATGCCATGATCTTCGTTTTCTGAATGTTGAGCTTTAAGCCAACTTTTTCGCTCTCCTCCTTCACTTTCATCAAGAGGCTTTTTAGCTCCTCCTCACTTTCTGCCATAAGGGTGGTGTCATCAGCATATCTGAGGTTATTGATATTTCTCCTGGCAATCTTGATTCCAGCTTGTGTTTCTTCCATTCCAGCGTTTCTCATGATGTACTCTGAAAAGTAGGAAGTCAAGAGATATCTAGAGCAACAGGCAAGTTTGGCCTTGTAGCTCAAAATGAAGCACATCAAAGGTTAACAGAGCTTTGTCAAGAAAACACACTCATCATAGCAAACACCCTCTTCCAACAACACAAGAGATGACTCTACACATGGACATCACCAGATGGTCAACACTATATGATTCCACTTATATCACACACCTGGGGAAGTTCACACAGAGGCATAAAGTAGAATGGTGGTTGCAAGGGGCTGAGCCGAGAAGAGGATCTGGAATTACAATTAATAGACGCAGTTTCAGACTGAAAAGATGAAAAATTTTAGAGAAGGATGATGGTGATATGCAACAATGTGAATATACCTAATGCTACTGAACTGCATGGGGCTTCCCTGGTGGCTCAGACAGTCAAGAATCCACCTGCAATTCAGGAGGACTGTGTTCAATTCCTGGGTTGGGAAGATTCCCTAGAGAAGATAATGGCTACCCACCCAGTAGTCTTGCCTGGAAAATTCCATAAACAGAGGAATCTGGGGGCAGCGGGTGGGCTACAGTCCATGGGGTTGCAGAGAGTCAGCCATGACTGTGCAATTAACACTTTCACTTAACTCTATGGTTTAAAATGGTGAAAATGGTGAGCTTTATGTTATGAATATTTTACAGTTTTAAAAATAAATATGTTTAATTCATGGAGGAGGTTTTTATAATTCTTCACTTTAACTGACTTAAAAATTAATCAAATAATTATTGATCTCCATCATGAGTGATGAATAGGCTTCTATTACATCAGTTTTTTAACTATCTTTTGTCTCCAGCAGACAAGCAGCCACAATGAGTGGGGACTATTTCTTTCATCACTTCTCACAGACTCTCCAGAACACATCACATTTCCTGGAATACAGTGAGTGATCAATAAACATTTGTTGAATGAATGAATGCCACCATTTTACTGCTAAGGAAACAGAAGTTTATAAAAGCCCATACTAGACAAGCTAGATAGTGGCAATGATGGGAAAAGATTTCAAACTAAGCAAAACTATATCCGATTTTTTTCAAGAAATAAATTTATATGTATTAAAATTCTATTACATTCCAAGACTGTGGTTGAAGTTGACAATACAAAGATGAGCTATATGATTTTGTACTTCAAGACAAGGATATTAAACACCCACAGCAAGGAATGTCTCATGCAAATCTCAAGGAACAAGGCTGGCAGGTGGGTTGCTTAAGAAATTACTGCAAACTTAAATATAGTCTCTGAAAAGCAGAGTCCAGCCTGGGTGCAAAACCAAATAATTGTGGGTCCAGGCAGCTCAGTCAGTAACTCGTCATCTTGCCTTGGTTGCTTCTAACTTCACTTCTCTGCACTCCAGCTCCACATCTGTAAACAATCTCCTGAGTTAAATTTCTCTATTTAGCATCTACAGACTCTCAGAAACCTTAACAGTCCTTGAAAGCCTGACTTGGGTTCTCCAAGTCTCAGAGAGGAGCATTTTGGGAAAGGGAACAAAAACAAACCATCTGAGGTCTCCATTATCCCAATGGAAACAGCCCCAAACCATAAGCCCCACAGTCCAGCGACATCCAGCACCGTGTTTCCTGCTTAAGTCAGTACCTGCTAATCTTATGGCTAAGCTGTCACAGCAAGTGATGCATGTGGAAAATAGCCTTCTGGGGAAAGGGCCAAAAATCCTCTCTTCCCAGCCAAAGAAATCAAAAGAAGTGACTGCCTCATTCAACTCTCAGGGTCCTAGTGAGAAGGAATTGTTTCAAGCTAGAGAAATAAGTCTATCTTCATCTTTGCACGTTCTCAAGGATGTTCCGTGGCTTATGAAAACGGTCCAGAAAAATCAAGGGACACCATGAGCATTTGCTTAATTCATCACTGCTCTTCATGACTGAATTCAAATCAAACATTCTCCTGATCCTGCTCCATCCTCATTTGTATCAAATACCCTTAATCTGTGCTCTCAGAATTGAGATATAAAGCTTTATCACAATACTAACTATTCACAAATTTCTTTAATGTCATATCCTAGCTACCCAGTGAACACTCTGAGTGCAGGCACTCAGTATGCCTGGCATGTTTTTATTGTATTCTCCATGTTAACTAGACTTCCCAGGTGGCTCAGTGGTAAAGTATCTGCCTACCAATGCAGGAGATGCAGCTTCGATCCCTGGGCCTGGAAGATGCCCTGGAGTAGGAAATGACAATCTGTTCCGGTATTCTTGTGAGAAAAATCCCATGGAGAGAGGAGCCTGGAGGGCTACAGTCCACAGGGTCCCAAAGAGTCAGACACAGCTTAGCAACTGAGCATGCACACGCACATACCATGATAACTAGTGTGGCACAAAATTTATAAAAAATACATTGAATAAAGGAATTGCCTATTTACCTATCTGTCTACTCCAATGGATTATAAACTTTTTGAAGACAGAGTATTATCTTGCTCGTTGTTTACATTTTTCAAAAGCAGACATGTATTCCATTTTAAATAAGTTCAACAATAGACGAAAAGAATGTATGGTGATAGAAGTCAAAATAGTGGGGCTATGGGAGCAAAATCTAAAAAGAGCACAGTGGAACTTTCTGAGATGATGGGTATATACTTCATCTTGATCCAGATTGATGATACATAGGTGTACATATACATGTGTATACATTCATCAAACTGTGCACTTAACACATTACATTTTACCATAGGTAAATTATGCTTCTAAAAGTTAAAGGAAGAAAAAAAAAAAAACTGCAGCATTTTAGTAAAAATGCCTAGAACCAGGTACTATGGAGAAAGTAGTAAATAAAACAATGTGTGATAAAGAGTAAAATCAATAACAACATACTGCAATTGCAAGCTTCTTTTGACCAAAGTAAAATAGTGACACAATTTGAACAGCAACCTTGCAGAAACACTCCTTGTTGACTTCCAAGTTTTTATCACAGCTTAATGTCTTTATTAATACATGTGCAGTAAGAGTTCATTGTAAAAAATACAAAAACTCAAAATATCATTTTTATATTTTTATATTCAATTCAGTCGCTCAGTCGTGTCCGACTCTTTGTGACCCCATTAATCGCAGTACGCCAGGCCTCCTTGTCCATCACCAACTCCCAGAGTTCACTCAGACTCACATCCATTGAGTCAGTGATGCCATCCAGTCATCTCACCCTCTGTAGTCCCCTTCTCCTCCTGCCTGCAATCCCTACCAGCAGCAGAGTCTTTTCCAATGAGTCAACTCTTCGCATGAGGTGCCCAAAGTAATGGAGTTTCAGCTTTAGCATCATTCCCTCCAAAGAAATCCCAGGGTTGATTTCCTTTAGGATGGACTGGTTGGATCTCCTTGCAGTCCAAGGGACTCTCAAGAGTCTTCTCCAGCACCACAGTTCAAAAGCATCAATTCTTCAGCGCTAAGCTTTCTTCACAGTCCAACTCACATCCATACATGACCACTGGAAAAACCATAGCCTTGACTAGATGGACCTTTGTTGGCAAAGTAATGTCTCTGCTTTTCAATATGCTATCTAGGTTGCTCATAACTTTTCTTCCAAGGAGTAAGCGTCTTTTAATTTCATGGCTGCAGTCAGCATCTGCAGTGATTTTGGAGCCCCAAAAAATAAACTCTGACATTGTTTCCACTGTTTCCCCATCTATTTGCCATGAAGTGATGGGACCAGATGCCATGATCTTCATTTTCTGAATGTTGAGCTTTAAGCCAACTTTTTCACTCTCCTCTTTCACTTTCATCAAGAGGCTTTTTAGTTCCTTTTCACTTCCTGCTATAAGGGTGGTATCATCTGCATATCTGAGGTTATTGATATTTCTCCCAGCAAACTTGATTCCAGCTTATATTACTGCTACTTAACCCGGACACTGGCTTACAGTCAAGATAGGCTTGTGGAACAAATTCACATTAAAATAAACAAATTCCCACACTTTACCTCCCATCTCCCTTGTGCAAATTCGCTTTGAAGATTTCCATTAATATCGCTTTGAATAGAAGCCTTTTACACACACATATACCAGGCTGAAGAAATTTAGGACCTGCTCTGCATGGCATGGCAGATTGCTAGGCAAGTGGGCATTTGCAGTTGGGACAACTGGACACAAGTTCTTATAATCTGGGGGTTTGTTTTAAATCCCATGGGTTAACTTTCTCCTGTATTCTATACCCTTCTATAACATTCTTCTCATGTAGCAGAAAGTTCAATGCCCTGTAATTCAAGACTACTGAGTTCTAGTCCTAATTGTGCTACGAACTCTGTGAACTGGGCATGTCATTCAGACAATCTATAAAATAAAAGGATGAACTAGCATACCTCTGAGGCTTCGTCCAGGAAATTCAACATGTTATGAAGTTGTAACACAGGTCAAGCCCATGAACATGTGAATAACATTAAACAACTCTTCTAGATTATTCCTCCCTTCTCATTTTTTCTCCACAAGGTCAACTACTCAGAGGCAAAGAGCTGTATATTCGGAGTTATTACTGGAGACATGTACTCGGAAAATGTATTGCGGTGCTTTCCTATTTCTTGAAGAACCCCCTTCCGGTATTATAGACTGATCAGAACAGTTGGTGGTATTATAACTGAGGTCCTCAAACTCGCAGGGTATACAGTCTCAGCTAAGACACTCCCAGCTCTGAAAAGCAGAAAACCTGAGGTCCACTGACTTCTGAGGTCCACTGACTTCTGCTGTCGTCTAATTCAAATATTGCCCTGATGACTTCAGAACATTTCCTACTTCTGGCCAATAAGATTCCCTTTTGCACTATGTGGTTTTGGGTCTGCTCCCATGGAAGTCAAAGGTATGGCTTGCATGCATTCTTTTGAGATTCTCTAGTTATTTTTCTCTAAGAAAAGCATCCAAGTGATACATTGAAAGTACAACTAATCTCCCAGAGCCACATAACAGATCTCAGGTGAAATGAGAAACTCAATAGCTCATTCAAGGTAGCTCATTTTTACCTTCTATGGTAAAATTACCTATTCAGTTCCAAGCCCTAATAACTGGAAAAGAAATATCCATCCAAGACAATCACTTTTGAGTGTACTGTACTATGGCCCTATGCATAGACCAATAATAAATATATTTTAAGTTAACAGAGGCCTGTATCCATCTGCCACCTTTCCTGTACACACACACATGCACACACCTTTTTTATTCAGTGTGTGCACAAGAGGAGTAAATTTATTCTGAATATTACTTTAAATACACATGGATTGACAAGCTGTTTATCCAGTCTCAGTCTACAGCCTTCAGATGAGAAATTGAGGTGACTATTTTTTTCCAGCCTGGGCATTTCTTGAAGCAGGCTCATCTCAGCAAGCAGAAATGTGTATTGCACTTTTAAATATTGAACAGTAACTACCAACCATGAAATGGGTCACTGGTTCCACTCTCGATTTGCAGGAACACCGCATCTTACATTTACAGTATTTTGTAAGTGATTCTAAAGACGAACCTCAAGGTATAGGGCAAGAGCAAGCAGTGTGCTGCATGTGAGTCTCTTGCAAACACCGTTCCCTCTCTTTGAGGTTGGAATGGGCAGTCTGCTGAAGAACACTCTGCACTGGCCACTCATCTGAAATAGAGTGTCTTAAATTTGACCTTGATTCACCTGGCACTCTGCTTACAATGAAGATCCTGACTCTAGGTCTGGGGTAGGGCCTTCCCACAAGCTCCCAAGTGTTGCTGCTATTTCTCAGACCACACTCGAGTAGGAAGGACCTCAAACAGACCCATCAATCCTCTCGTTCCAACAATGACTGTGTTTCCTTGCTACAGTGACAAGAAGTAGGAAGGATTTGGTAGATATATAAAGGCTTTTTTGCTTTCTCAAAATAGACTTCAAATAAAGTCTCTCCTATCATCATGTTCTAGTTTCTTCTATTATAAATATCAAAACATTATTGGGAAATAAATCATAAGTCCCTGAAGGGATACAGTCAAAATACACAGAGGAAATATAAAGGATTGATATGTATTTAGAACCACCGACCTCAAAACAGGGAAGGACTTCATTGTAAACCTGGTCAAATCCAAGTATCCCAAGCAGGGTTCTCAGAGTAGAGGAGGGTGAATCGAGTCCTCACTTGAGTTGGAGGCAAAGCTAAAAATAGAGCCCAATTATCCTCACACCTACAAAGAAGTACTTGGCTTATTTTGAGTTCACAGTATTATTATTATTATTATATTATTAAAAAGAGAGGATACAATAATAATCCAATTATTTCAATTATTTTTATCTCTTTTCATTGTATTCCATGAGATAAGGCTACAATAAACAAACATACCCCCATTTTAAAAACTGAGGAATCGAGATTGTAACAAAGGGACTCCCTGCTGGTCCAATGGCTTCGACTCTATGACCCCAGAGCAGGGGGCCTAGGTTCGATCCCTGGGATCCCACAGACTGCACGTGCAATGTAGACTGAGGATCCTACATGCAGCAACCAAGACCTGGTACAGCCAAATAAACAGTGAAAAAAAAAAAAAAAAAGAACTATACCAAGAGTATATAATTTATATATACACTTGAGAACACACGCACACACACTTGCCTGGACAAAGCTACAATTAGTTTCTTCCAAACAGAACTCTGATCTGTCATTAAGCCAAACTCACTCCTAGCTTTATGTGTTATATAAACAAAATGTGATGGAGAAAACAACGGGCTGTGGTTTTGTAATTCTTCTCTTCGTTTCCTTTCTTTCCAAGCTCGCCCAGCGTGCAAACATTGATCTTCTTCTCATATAGTGTTATAGTGTGCTTTTTTTTCCTTTTCATCAAAACAATTAGTTGCAGCTCAGAAGATATAATTCTACCAGCACATCACAGAGAATCCTGTTTCCTGCCTACTTTAATGAAGTCAGGCATCGTGGGAAGCTGAGACACTAGGGAAAAGAACATGCTGTAAAGTATAATTGCTTTCGAGAAGAAAGACCTTCCCTTGTGAATCCATTTTGGATTAAACAGCGTAATTTTTTTTTTCTTTCTCTTTTTATTTTCTGGCCCTTCTTTAAGAATATTTTGTGCAATGCCCTACCCTTGGGTACAAGATTTTCCAGCTTTCAAGGGTGTTAACACAGAAGATGGGCTAAACTCAAAGATTAATTTTCAGCTGTTTGCCCCCCATCCCAAGACTGCTTTTCAAATACCATTTTTTTGCTAATGTTTTCATGGTGAATCATTACTGTTACCTTTAGGCTGTCCCCATCTCATTCTGACCACACCTAGCACCTCCTGTGCCTACTCAGTGCTTCCGCGTTTGTTCCCTGTGCTCCGGCCCCACTGGCCTTCTTCGAGTGTGTCAGCCATGTTTCTCCCAGGAGGTGTCTGCCTTCACTGATCCTTCAGCCTAGGATGCTCTTCCTGCCACGCCCCTGCGTCACTACTCGATGCTGCCTCCTCAGAGAAGCCTTCTTCAAACTGCAGTCACCCCCTGCCACTTTCATTCACAGTGCTCTGCTCCCATCCTTACACAGCATGGGTCACTATCTGGTACTTCTGTGACTCATTCAATTTTCTGTCACAAAATGTAACCTCCAAGAGATCAGGGACCACTTACACTGTGATCGTCACTGTATTCTGAACGTCACTTGGCACACAGAAGGTGCATAATAAATGCCTGCCAAATGATTGATATGCAAATAAATCAATCATAGGGTACACATCTAGAATCACAGAAACTTAGAAAAAGAATTAAAAATTAATATAATCTATTCATTTAATCTATATAAGTATAAAATAAACTCCAGAAGTTGAGAAAGTCTCAGAACCCACTGCAAAGGAGAGATGAGTCATTAATTATTCTTCAGCAAACTGCTGTCAGGTGCCAGGCACTATACAAGGCTCCCATGAGTCAAATCGTGGGGAAGACAGATGTGGGCTTTGCCACGATGGCACTCAGGCCAAGAGGCACAGAAAAGGGAGAGTGGGGACCAGTACTGGGACAGCTAGGGGAAGCATTATTCTCCCCACCCAGAGCACAGTATAAAACTTTAGAGTCTCAGAAGTAAAGAAAATTATACAGCTATCTAAAACAAGAAGGAATATAAAAATGAAGGCAATAGGTGGTGTCAATCACAGAACATCTATCAGCGTCCCATTGTTCTGTGACTTAGAGAAGCACAAAGCCACCAGAACAGATACTAAAATAAAAATGAACTGTCAGTGCCATCTCTTGGAGAAGTGTCCCGCTACCACGGTTGAGCAGGACCCTTCCTGCTTAGGGACTCACAATAATCATGATTGCCCCAGAATTCACAAGGGCCAGATGAGCAAAGCTATATGCAAGATAAACAACCTAGACTATGGTTTTATTCTTCCTAAAATGATTATTAAGGAGTTCCCAGGGAGAAGAAGATAAACCGAACTGTGTGAAAGAAAGTTTTATCATTAAGAAGGTGCTGCAAACCCTCAGTCAGCACTATTGAAGTGGCAAATTTCTAGGGACCCATGTATAAAAAGGATTATGCAATAGATAATTACACTCCAGTGGGTATAACTTAATCATAACATAATTAGTGGCAGGAAAATAAAAAATATTTCACATAAGCATTAAAATCTGCCAACTTAAACAAATCTTGCTCATTGGCACATATCATAAGCAGAGGCTTAATCATAATACAGTCTTGATTTTGGTCCTCCTTAGAAGCCATAAGCACAGCCTCCTAATTATTATCAATGACCCGGGGGATCAAATGGGTAGACTTGGCTGAAAACCTACTGAATATCATATATTTATAATAAATTTAGAGCCTGATGGTTAATCTAGGTTATTCTGGACAAATGTGCTTGACTTTTCTGAGGCTATAAAGGGAGAAAAAGAAGACTATTACTATGTTTCAGTTACTCAAGTCTCAAGATAATTTATTTTCCTTATTGAAGTGTTGAAAATGTTTCATCCACCCTATAAATCCAAAAGGCATGGGCCTTGGTTTAAGGAGCTACCAATCCAAAATAAACAACAACAATAAAAAAATAGTTTCTCCTCTCTAGCTGTGTCTGTATAATAACAAACTGACTACCAACCTCAAAAATAATCAGTGAATTATATGAACAAGGCAAGCTTGTTCTACAGGCACAACAAGTGAAGTTGGGCAAATCTTTGTGTTTTTCCATTAGCGTTGGGACAAGTGTACACTTTCCATAGAATTCCTATCAATTTCAAAGGCCTAAATCATAATGCCACAGACCAACCCAGGATAGACTGTTCAATTCTTTACATGCAGAGTAGTCTTCCTTACATAATACAGTGTAAGTTCATTGGTTTCCGCACTACATAGGCTAGAAGATGCCAAATTTTCTGTCAAGGCCCAGAAAGTAAATATTTAAGACTTGAGGATCACATATGATCTCTGTCACACCTTCTTCTTTTTTGTTTGGTTTGGCTTTTACAACTGTCTAAAAAGTTAAAAATGATCACTGTCCACTGTACAAAAACACCAACTACCAGGGCTTACGAACCCCCAGACTTAGCCCAACACCCAAGTATAATAGGAATGTACAGTCCCAACAAAGCATGTAAGAAATGACTCTTATTTCATTTTGAAGACACTTTGTTCCCTTTAAAGAAATTTTACTTTGCTATTGTAGCAAGAATAGCTTTTAGAAATATATTATGTCTTTTCACTCCTGCTGGATTGGTTGAAGTAGCACTAGTTGATAAAAGTAATAAACCAAAAAATATCAAGTAGTTACTCAAAAGACAAGTTTATTTTTGAACCAACAAGAGGATGGGCAAGGATAATCTCCTCCATATGGTCATGCAGGAACCCAAACTGACAGAAGAGTAACCAGTATTGACACAGTACTCTCAAGGTCCCCACTGATGTTGACTTCCAGCTGGTGGGCAGGAGACAGGAGAGAGCACAGAGAAAGCATGTCCAGAATAAACAGTGTCAACCTAGAACTGACATGCAAAGCTCCCTTCACATTTCATTGGTTAGAACCAGTCACATGGCCACAGATGCAGGGATAACCAAGAAATATGGCTGTGAATCCAACATGAACTTTCCAGAAAAAACTCGGCACTACCGAAGGCAAGCGCAAATGTTGGTGGAGATAGTTCTCTGTCCCACTTGAGACTCCTAATTGCTTCCAACTCCCCCAAGGAGCTCTGCCTTTCAACAAATTATAGCCAAAGCATTTGCAAGTGCTTCTAGGAGTAGGCAGACAGGCCAAGAATAAGGAACCCATTGCTTAATTTTTCTTTACTCAAAGTAGACATCAATGGATGATCCATAATTAAACAATATTCCTGAAAGCAAGGCTTCAAAGAAAAGAATTTCTAAGAACTCTGAAAGCTGGGTTTTTCCATAATACAAAGCAAAGCATCAAGATGTGACTGAAGAATAGATAAACAACAGGAAGGTGAGAGGCTTTGACATAAAGAACGTTTTCTGCCATAGGTAAAGCAAAAGTCTTTCCCAGCCTGGGAGATGGGGGTGGGAATGGGCTGGAGGAACCAAGAGAACTTTAGAGAGAATGAGAGAAGGGTTAAAATGCTGCTTCTGTAATCAGCTTGGCTTTGAACCTCCTGTTTGTTGGCCCAGAGCAGGGAAGCAAGCCAATCTGAGGCACTCACAGATGAGCTGATTAAAAAAAAAAAAAACAAAACAAAACATGGAATGACCGGACATAGGGACTGTCTTCCATTTCTTTGGCAGCCAACTGCTTGTGACTTAGGAGGAGATTTAGTAGCTCCCACATATTCCAGTGAGGGAAAGAGAAGGACTAAATATCTATCAGATGTCAGAACAAAGAAGAGGCAGAGTTCATGAAATCTGATCGTCTATAGCAGCTATCAGAATGTGACAGAAAACAAGAAGGAGCAGATTCATTCCCATCAGCAGTCGGCAAGAATCCAGGAGCAGCTGCGCTAACTAGAGGCACCTCTCCCCACCGGGACACTGGGCCATAGCTTTCCCTAGCACCCAATGGCATCAAGAGAAGGATAAAAGTCAAGCAGAGAAGAATAGAAGCTTGAAGTTCTGAGTCACACCTCAAGTGGCAAGAAGCTTCAAACTGGGCAGTGGCTGAAATAACAACGTTGACATCGGACTACAAGTTCGGCTAGATTGGACTGAATGTACCAGAACACCATAAAGTCGGCAGCTTGAAGGAACGTTGAGAGTGAAACGGAGTTGAGTTATAGAAAACTACAAAGTTATAGTTCTGTGCCCCGAGTGGTAGTGTGTAAATTTATGTCTGATCTACCATGTTTATTTTCATTCAACTGTCTTATTCCCACTGGAGCTGAAGGCAATATGTCAAAACAGTTTTACCTACTCCAGGAAAGAGTACTTGAAGAGCAATCTCAGGATATTAGATGTGGAAGAGATCTTCATAATAATGTTAAGACTTTATGTGGCTGTTATAAAGACACACTTCCCCATCAGACAGACCAGGGTGCAAATCCTGTCTGTGCTGGGTGGTGGTCGCAGGACCCTGGACTCCTTGCTGAGGCACTGATCAGTTCTCTCCTTTATAAAACAGAACTACCATGTGCTCCACAAGATTGCTGTCAGCTGAGTGAGGATGTGTATGAAATACACTTACCTCAGGACCTGGCATGGGATGAAGGCTCAAAATATGGCAGCCGAAGGCCATCCAGCCCCACACTGGCAGACAGGGAAACACGGAGTCAACAGCGTCAGTGGGTCATCAGGAAACAGAAACCAGTATTAAAAGCATTAAGTGTCTTTTTTTCAGGTTGAAACAGAGTATTCCTTTTCAGTAAACAGGTCAGAGGGCCGTCTTATAATCATTTTATTTTCCCCATCAGGATCATCTCCAGGGAAAGGAAATCCGATTCATAACCAATAACTGGCAAAAAGAAGCAATTATATTAAACATAGACCATGAATGTGTTTTAGGTTTAAGGCCAAGATAAAGCTATAACATTGTACTTGCTATTCACGGATTTTTATTTTATTTTATTTTTAGTACTTTGGTTGAAACTTTGCAAGGCTTACTATTAAGTACGCCAAGCATGAACAAGCTGAACATTCGAGACAGAGTTAGCCTTCAGCCCTTGACAAGAACCGCACCTTCTCACAGGCACACTTTAAAGAGAAGCAATGGTAACCAGCAGCAGGTGGCGGCAATGCTAACAGCTAACCTGCTTTATCAAGCACCCGCTATGTGGCAGTGCCACGGTAAGCATTTCAGCAGGCATAAGCTCTTTTTATACTTAATATAACTCTGTGAAGGATGTACTGGTATCATTTCCATTCTAAGACAAGGAATCTCTGAGAAGTGGCCAAGTTACATGGTTCATTAGAAGCCAAGGTTTTAACTAGGAACGGACTCAGAGCTGGTCTTGATTTCCTTCTTCAGATCCTGGGTAATTTTCTCTGTATTCTCAAGTGAATGTTGAGAGTGCCTTTCCTGTTTTCCTCCAAATCTTTGCTTATTAAAAGCATTTTGTTTCCTCTCCTTTGAGGTATCATTTATTCCATTTTTTATTAATGTTCACTGATGGATGAGCAAAGAGGAACTATCACCATCTCTGAGGAGTGGAAACACAATATCCTTTTCCATCGTGACTATAAAGCCAGTCTTCTGCAACAAGTAGTGTGGCCACAGTCAGCCAGCCTGGAAATAGCAATGGAGATTAGAACCCATGCCTTTAAAAACCTCATTGCTGTGGTTATCAGTCACGTACGACTCTTTGCAACCCCATGGACTGCAACACGCCAGGCTTCCCTGTCCTTCATCATCTCCTGGAGCTTGCTCAAACTCTTGTCCATTGAGTCAGCAATGCCATTCAACCATCTCATCTTCTGTCATCCCCTTCTCCTCCTGCCTTCAGTCTTTCCCAGCATCAGGGTCTTTTCNGACTGCAACACGCCAGGCTTCCCTGTCCTTCATCATCTCCTGGAGCTTGCTCAAACTCTTGTCCATTGAGTCAGCAATGCCATTCAACCATCTCATCTTCTGTCATCCCCTTCTCCTCCTGCCTTCAGTCTTTCCCAGCATCAGGGTCTTTTCCAATGAGTCAGTTATTCACATCAGTTGGCCGAAGTATTGGAACTTCAGCTTCCGACTCAGTCCTTCCAGTGAATCTTCAGGTCTGATTTCCTTTAGGACTGACTGGTTGGGACACTCAAGGATCTTCTCCAGCACCACAATGTGAAAGCATCAGTTCTTTGGTGTTTGGTCCAATTCTAACATTCATACATGACTACTGGGAAAACCATAGCTTTGACTGTACAGACCTCTGTCAGCAAAGCTATGTCTCTGATTTTTAATACACTGTCTCGGCTTGGATTGGATGTCCAAGGATGGACTGTCCCAAAATGCCATAAAAATACAAACCCGTTAAGATGGGTTACCAATTGGGTGTAGGTCAGGGATGACGTTATTTCCTGATGCAGGACTGAACGCCAAAATCTGTGGCAAAATTAAAATAAGAGACTCTCGGATGAGTGTTTCTGTGCTAGTAATTGACCTAGTTCTTGAAGTGCTCTTAGAGCATCATTTCCTTTGTTTCCATGTCCTGGAAAACATTCTCCATGGTGACCATGTGCAGGTAATATGACAGTACCCTTTTTATCTCATCAGTGCCTCTGCTTTTGCCCTCTTCCTAATGACATCATTTTTCTTCCTTTTTTCCCATTAGTTCTCACATTTGGTTGATGAGCTTTTGTCCAAGATAAACTGTAGCCACCTCTCAATAGTAAAAGCAAAATCACTTTTCTCCGCAGTAAATCAACCTCTCAGCCTCTAGAACATTTTCATCTCAGCATCTTTCAAGTGTCTCTTCCCTTCTTAGGATAGATACCTACAACACTCAGGTTGAGGGTGAATGAAAGGAAACTAATCAGTTACACGCACTGAAAAACTAGAAGGAGTCTTACTATCAATAGCTTTTATCCTCTCAACCCACATTCAGCTGACAGTGAATTTTTAACATGTACTGAGCTAGTGGGTTAATGACATTACCTCATTTAATTTCATATAATCCTCACCAAAATCCTGTGAGATACTTTCATTCCCATTATAGAGAAAGGAAACAAAACTTGGAGATGCTAATTGCTTGTCAAATAGCTAAGCACTAACAACACCATGTCAGTACTGAAGGCCATTCTCTCCCAGGTCAGGGAATCAATTTGTTTCAAGTGCAGATCAATCATACTACATTGTCCATAAAATCCACAGCACATTACCCAACAAAATGAATCAACAACAGGCTGAAAACTGAATGAATACTAAGATAAAATGCTAAATGCCCAGGGTAATATGCTTCAAAAAGTCTAACTGAAAGAAAAACAACCAAAAAGAAAACCCTTTTGGTATATATGGTTTCCATAATGGTTGTGCTTCATTTCTGACAGCGAAGGGTGGTGAGAAACGCTTCTCCCCAGATATTCTGAAAACAGAAAACCCCAGAGTTGGATTTTGTTTGTTACAATGGTGCAAACAATGTGATAGAGAAAAGACACTGATAAATAATTTACAAACAAGAATGCTCCACTGATCAGACTGGGTGATGAAAATGTGTTTGAAAACCCACAAAGATTATTCTTAATGGAAATTATTTGCACTTCCTCTGGGTCGCTGTCGTCTTTTTTTCCGCCTGCTGTGAGTTTGATTTGGGCTTGACAGTCACCATGGCGCAGAAATGTAGCAGCAAACACAATGAAAAGCCTTTCCACGTGATTATTTTTGAAAGTAATAAGACATGTGCGACCTGGAAAACTAGCCCTTCCAGCATGTCAGGAAAGGAGCGTGGATGATTGTATTTTTAAAAGCGGCCTCCAGCTTCACACAGCGTGGAGGTCCAGAGGAAACAGTCCAGGCATGTATGGTGGACGTCTGCTGCCATCTACTGCTGTGTGATGGGAAAGCAACATGTGCTTCTGGATAGCCTCAAACAAACGCAAGAAAGCTGAGAGCTGGGGGGTGCGGGGGGGGAACATTCTTTTTATTAAGTAGGAAAATCCCTGTCGAGAGGAATTTCTGCAGCCAGTGACAGAACCGTCCACATGTAAGTTGTGTCGTTGTTCAGTCGCTCAGTCGTGTCCAGCTCTTTGTGACCCCACGGACTGCAGCACGCCAGGCCTCCCTGTCCCTCACCAACTCCCGGGGTTCACCCAAATTCATGTCCATTGAGTCGGTGATGGTGATGCCATCCAACCATCTTGTCCTCTGTCGTTCCCTTCTCCTCCTGCCTTCAATCTTTCCCAGCATCAGGAGCTTTTGCAATGAGTTGGCTCTTTGCATCAGGTGGTCAAAGTATTGGAGCTTCAGCATTAGTCCTTACAATGAATATTCAGAGTTGACTTCATTTAGGATTGACCGGTTTGATCTCCTTACAGTCCAAGGGACTCTCAATATTTAATAATATTAATTTTTTAAAAGAGTATTTAATAGCAACCCTTGTCCATAAGCTAGGAATTCCATCCATAGAAAGAGATGCCACTCTCTTGTCGCTTCTTCAACCATAGTATGTCTGAATACAACCAAATTCACATCGCCCTCTTGAAGCTTAAAACTGAGAAGGAACAGCATAATGGTTTGGTTACTCATATGAGATTCTGATGTCAGAACCAGCTCCGAACATTAGCTGCCTGGAAATTTAGGCAAATTACGAAATCCTTCAAACATTATTTTTCTTATATGGAAAACGAGAAGCAATCATATGCCCTTCATAGTGTCGCTAAATCTTTTATTTAATGTTCATTTACTGAGACGCTGGCATGAGGGTTCAATATGATAATATACATAAAGAAAGTTCCTTGGAAAATATAGCATTGGCCAAAAAGTTCATTCAGGTTTTTCCATACGCTCTTACTGACCCAGATAAGCTCTCAAAAAAGGCCAAGTGTCATCCCTTCTTAAGGTTTCCCTGGCAGCTCAGTGGTAAAGAATACACCTGCCAATACAGGAGACGTGGGTTCGATCCCTGGGTCAGGAAGAGCCCCTGGAGAAGGAAATGGCAACCCACTCCAGTATCCTTGCCTTGAAAATTCCATGGAGAGAGGAACCTGGTGGGCTACAGTCCATAGGGTCGCAAAGAGTTGGACACGCCTTAGGGACTACACGACAACAACATCCCTTCTTAATACTATCTGCTTACTTGCTTAATACTATTGCTTACTTGCCTTCACGTGGCAGTAGTGAATGACTCCAAATTGTGGTAATGGTGGGGGGAGGGGTGAACAACCCAGAACAATCTTACAGGTCGTAAGTTTCTCTAAGAAATCCAGAATTAAAAATCAGCTTTTTTTGTGCCTCAGGGAAGACCAGAACAAGAAGGAAGGATGGCAAGGCCAAAAGAGAAAGACACCTACATGAATCAGGAAACCTCTGCACTGCTTTGCTCGAGATGAATAGTAGAAAATATTCCAGTTCCCGCCCAGTAATCATGGCAGTCTGAAAGATGATGAAATGATTCTCTAAGACTGAGAAATCCAATGGAGTGGGGATTTTGAATGATTATGTTCAGATCATTTCATTTGGTCACATAGTTGTTTTATGAGCAACAATTGTGATTTTGACAGATACACAGATCCAGGGAAAATTGAAAGTTATCTTCTTGGAAGGGAGAGGGGAAATAGAAAAAGGACCACTTCCACTGAATGACAACAGATGATCTATGTAGACGTGTGATATTTTTAAGTGCTTACTTTCTTAGCCTTATAATCATCACTATTAAGAGGATTTGGGGAAATTATCATGCCACATTCATAAGTCTTCCAACATGTTCAGGATAAATGTGTTTTAATAAGCTTCAGGAATCTTCTGAAAAAAGTAACAATTGTGCAGGATGCTATGTTGAATGGTCACAAAATTTAATCCTAAATCCTTAGCAAGCCCTCACCTCTCTTAAGCACCTCATTTGAACCAACGACAACATCATTGCTTTAAAAGTACGTGCTAAGGGGTAGATAAAGAAACAGTATAACATAGAATGGTATTTAGCAGAGGACCATATAACAAAGTAGATTAAAGGATGAATTCGGAAACCATTCCAGCTCTGCCGTGAACTGGATGTGCCCCTTGTCAAGCTATATAACCCCCTGGCCCCCCATTTCCTTCCCCTGCAAAATGGGGGTAAAACAGTACTTTGCTTACAGAGGTGGCTTAATGATGAAATGAATTTACTGTATGCAAATCACTTAGAACAGAGTCTGATAAGGAGTAAGCACCGTGTGTCAGTTATTATCCTAGAAGTAAAGAACACATGGAATGGAAAGTTTTACTAAAAAACAAAGCTGGTCCTTTAGAATCTTTCTTTATGCTGATGACTTCCAAAGTCGTTTGTTTTCATTTTCTGTTTTTAGCAACAGAATTTAAAATAAAATAAAATCATACCCGATTCTAGTGGTAAAGAACCTGCCTGCCAATGCAGGAGACATGAGCGACGCAGGTTTGATCCCTGGGTCAGGAAGGTCCCCTGGAGAAGGAAATGGCAACCTACTCCAGTATTCTTGCCCGGGAAATCCCATGGACAGAGGAGTCTGGCGGGCTACCATCTGTGGGGTCACAAAGTTGGACACTATTGAGCATGCATACACAAGTCCCAATATACAAAGGGTAAAAGCAGAAAAGAATTCACTGACAGCTGAGTGGCAGACAGACCACCCCAAGATCCTCTGAGCAGCTCCTGCTGCACCACAGATGAGCCCAGAGCGTCCCCAGAAAACAAGAGCAGCAAGAAAACCATTGATTTTTGTCACCTGCATTTTCCAGCTCAAACTCTTGATCTAAGCAAATGGAACCAAAAATGCCCATGGAGAAAGACCTGTGACCGCTTCTCATGCCCAGGCAAGCATCTCAGTGTCAGGAATCTCATCCTAGACCCCAGGTGATGAACAGAGTCAACATAGGCAGACTGTGCTTGTGAGTGCCTGCACAAGTAGCAACACTGGGCTCACCAACTCTAGTGCTGGGTTCAGTGGTCCACCGCTCGTCTCGCGGATCCACACACCACCAGAGGGAGATGAGACATCAATGAGGTTATCGAATGGTGGAAAATGGGAAAATGGGCAAAACTATGCAACTCAGCAGGGGTGTTGCAGTCATGGGGGCACTTTCCATAAGTCTTGGTATGCAATGGTACAGCCCCAGGTGAGTCAAGTCTGACGGCCATCAATATTGTGTCTCAGGACGACAGACTCAGTCCCCATTCAGTAGCCTGTTCTTAAACCAACTACAGTCTTTCACTTTGCAAAGTTATGACACGGATGATGCTACTCTCTGTGAAGTTGGTGGTGGTGCCCTCTAAAAAGTATGGCTTTGAATTTAAGTACAAGCATCGATATTGCCTCCTGAACATGCTTATCCAAACAGATATTTCTTCTAAATGACACTATTTCAGCATTTACAAAGAATTACTCTAGCGTGGAGGGAGTAGCTCCCTTTAAATGTTACAGTGATATATTAAACGGTCTGTCATGTAAGCTTTGTTCCTTAAGTTTAATGATCAAAAATCAATTTCATAGAACCTGTAGAAGATCAATCCCCACCTCAGATGTTCATTTTCATGGTTTGTTCAATATAGGGAGTGCATCGAAGTTTTAGAATACATCCCAAATACATCTGTTTTCATCGGGACATCAATAAGCTTTCCCAGTTCTATACATTCCGTTATACTACTTGACGTTGATGATGCTTCACTAGAAATTTTACAATTACTCTTCTTTTAAATATGATCCTGAAGGTTGAATGTTAATGTTATTTTGGTTAGAATATTTTGAGCTTTTAGGACAAGAGACTCTGCTGTCCTCAGCCAGACTGTTTTCAATTAATAATTATGCAACTCCTCAAAAATTATTATTTTTCCAGTGACAACATACCAATCTACTACTTAAAAAGGGAAAATGACATAGGAAACAATCTGAGAGCCTTTCACAAAAGAAAATGAGGTAGAAAGATAAAACTTGGATGGTTGACTGGATAAGTTTAACCTTATTTTTAAAAAGACCAAGTAATATGAAATCTAAAATCTCTCCATCTTACCCAGCACAAGTAGATATGGATCAATAAGTCTGGAAGTTAAATATTTAGATTCTTATGATCTGGAGGGATGATGTGGGGTGGGAGGTGGGAGGGGGGTTCATGTTTGGGAGTTCGTGTACAACCGTGGCAGATTCACGTCAATGTATGCCCAAACCAATAGANTACTACTTAAAAAGGGAAAATGACATAGGAAACAATCTGAGAGCCTTTCACAAAAGAAAATGAGGTAGAAAGATAAAACTTGGATGGTTGACTGGATAAGTTTAACCTTATTTTTAAAAAGACCAAGTAATATGAAATCTAAAATCTCTCCATCTTACCCAGCACAAGTAGATATGGATCAATAAGTCTGGAAGTTAAATATTTAGATTCTTATGATCTGGAGGGATGATGTGGGGTGGGAGGTGGGAGGGGGGTTCATGTTTGGGAGTTCGTGTACAACCGTGGCAGATTCACGTCAATGTATGCCCAAACCAATAGAGTACTGTAAAGTAAAATAAAGTAAAATGGAAGCTCTAAAAAAATAAATAAATAAAAATTAAAATTAAAAAAAAAGAGTAATCCATCACTTATTTGGCTACTCGGCATGTGAACCCCTTCCCATGTTTTGAGAATTCCAAGTTGATTCGTTTTGGTGGAAAGCAAAGACTATGCTGGGAAAGGTTGAAGGCAGGAGGAGAAGGGGACGACAGAGGATGAGATGGTTGGATGGCATCACCGACTCAATGGACACGCGTTTGAGTAAACTCTAGGAGTTGGTGATGGACAGGGAGGCCTGGCGTGCTGCAGTCCATGGGGTCGCAGAGTCGGACACGACTGAGCTACTGAACTGAACTGAACTGAAATGAAAGACCATATTTAGAAACAGAAGTGCCAGCTGACTGCTTTTCTAGCATCCCTTCTCCCAAGACTCAGACATGAAACAGGACTCTTCCACTCAAACACACTCAAGCCTGACTTTGACCCAATAACTAGAGACACAAAAGAGGGGTGACAGCTCTCTCTCCACTCTTGGCAGCACGCTTGTGATGGGTGCAGGGCTGATAGGCTAGCCCATACGAGCAGTCACATGAACTCCAGCATCTGGTGTTCAGCAGAGAGGACAGAAGGTTGTTCAGCAGATGTATTCTAGGTCGTGCCTGGATCAGAAAGCTTGTCCTAGCTTCCTAAGTCTGTTCTTCTGCTTCCCAGTAGTTCTGTGAGCCACACAATATACTTCAGTTCCATTTCGCTCTGTCTACCAGATTCAGCTTTCCTTGCTTACAGTGAAGAACTATGAATTAATTCCTCAAGTCCTTTGAACCATGGGTCAGCACTCACTTATAAACCCACCAGAATTTTTCAAATTGACCTGAGCTCACTGAGTCAACCACACCTAGCTCTCTAGCTATTTGAACTCAGCCTCCCTTTTTAAAGTGCCCAACAGCACAGCACCGTGTCACCTGGGGAAGACGTGCACTGTATCAAAACTGGCCGATTTGTCAAAGGCAATAAGAGAACAACATTTCTCTGTTCGCTCTTTCTCATGTCACTCATGGGGAAATCTCAAGTTCTCTATTCTGAGGCTCCAAAGGTGAGAATAAAAGCATGTGTGTTTAGTTGCATCTGACTCTGTGACCCCATAGACTGTAGCCCGCCAGGCTCCTCTAACCATGGAATTTTCCAGGCAAGAATACTAGAGTGGGTTTCCATTTCCCTCTCCAGGGACTCTTCCCAAACCAGGGGTTGAACCTGTGTCTCCTGCATTTGCTGCATGGGCAGGTGGATTCTTTAAGACCACAAGCACCACCTGGGAAGTTCTGAAAGCAGGAGATAATCAATGATCACAGCAGCCTGCAAAACAAAAAGGGGGAAGCTGCAGAAGCCACAAAGCTCAGTAAAGTTTAATTTAGCCAAATGATTGCTCTGACAATTTTTTCAAATTATTTGTTCCCATTAATCCATCAAATCTTGAATCAAGAATTGGAGAGTGTGAAAGGATCCAGTGGAAGGTTCTCAACAAATATTTGATAAACAAATTACTTTGCAGTTGTCTGGTGCTTTGCGATCTGAGTCATATAAGATTTGATTCTAATTTAGCTGTATTTCCTAAACTAACTAACTTATGTGATTAGCATCTCCTAGTTTGTGTGTCTGGGGGTTTTTTTGTGTGTTTTTTTCCCCATAATTATCTTTTCTTTTCCCTCTTGAACAATATTGCCACCCACATAGTTTTTCAAATTACAGCTTTCATAGCCTTAGATTATAAAACTGCTCAAATGACCTTTTTTTTTTTTTTTTTTTTTTTAATCACATAACATGAAAACAACCCTTGGGGAGGGCAACTCTTTTCCTCCATCAGGTATGAAGGTCCATCCCAGAACAAAAAGGGAAGCCAACCAGTTTTGACACATGCTTTGCCCCATCCTCTTCTTCTCATTCCCAGCTACTTCCTCAATTACTCTCAATCAGGGCTGTGTGGACTCATTGGAAAAGAATATGATGCTGGGAGGGATTGGGGGCAGGAGGAGAAGGGGACAACAGAGGATGAGGTGGATGGATGGCATCACCGACTCAATGGACACAAGTCTGCTGCAATTCATGGGATTGCAAAGAGTCGGACACAACTGAGAGACTGAACTGAACTGAACTGAACTGAGGGCTGTGTGGCTGATGAAATGACTAATTTCAAAAGTCATGCTGATCTCTGAATTCAACGAAAGTGCACCAGATATGCTTCCAACCCACTCACCCTCCAGCCACGAACACTGAGGTCAAGCAGGTACCCTGGTAGATGTAGAGACCAGTTTGGGTTGCAGAATATATGAGACGCTGAAAACTCAGAAATGAATACAGGTCATTCTCCCATAACCATATGGGTTCCTGCCAGGTTCATCCTGGCAGGTGGAGCATAAAAGAAAAGGGCAAAAGGACACTTTCTTCACGTCAAAATTTACAATTATAACTAGTCACAGAGAGCAGAGCACAGCGCACCCAAAACAGCGCTATTTGTTTATACTCCATCACTCCCATCACCCCGTCCCTTCTCTGCTTCAATTCAACTTTTTAAAGAAGATAAAATCTTAATGCTGGAATTTACCAAGAAAATATATTTCACTTCAAATGAAAATCAGCAAGATTGCTGGTTCTTTCATCAATTGTATAGATATCCCACTGAGTAACAAGTTGAATGGATGACACAAAAATGGTTTAGGAGATAGATTATTCTAAAACATTACCATCATCTAGAGCACATTAACATAACTTGCTCAAGCTGTGGAATTAATGAAGAGCTGGAGACTTTACTGACTTTTTTTTTTTTTTTAAGATGGCCTTAAAAGAAGATTCCACATACAGCAAGTTCTTTTCTCTTGTGTGGGAGTAAGGCCTTACACTTTAGAAGCTGTTATTTTTCCCTAGCAAAAAAATAAATAAAATTTAAAACTGCTGCCTCAGTTTCCTGGACTCTGAGCAACCATCCACTTTGATGAAACCAGTCACCAGGAATGTCACAGTTTCTTCCTTTATACCTCTATGTATAAATGACAAGACACAATTCTTCCTGAAACTGGGAATGTTTAAGCATTTCTGTTATAAAAAATGGAAATGTCTTCATAAAACGTTTCCTGAGCTTCTAGCATATTATCTGGGACTGAGTAATTATGTTACAGTAATTATCTCATTTAATGAACCCATGATCCTTTGGGAGGGGCCCTGTGGTTTTCTCCATTTTCTCAACTGAAGCATTTGAGCCTTGGGAGGTATATCCCAATGTTAACTAGCATGTCCCAAAAATGAAAAAGGAAAGCTGTAATCAGGTCTGATTCTAAAGCGCATGTACTTAACCACTAAGCTAAATGTGCTGAAAGGAGAAAAATAAAAATAATTACAGGCATATCTGGGAGACATTGCAGATTCTGCTTCAGACTACCACAACAAAGTAAATGTCGCAAAAAAAGAGTGTCAGGCAAAATATCTGGGTTCCTGGCCCATTCACGTAACAGTTATGTTTGGGAACTCCCTGGTAGTCCAGCGGTTAAGAAGCCACCTGACAACGCAAGGGACATGGATTCAAACGCGGGTCTGGGAAGATCCCACATGCCGCGGAGTAGCTGAGCCCCTGTGCCACAAGTACCGAAGCCCGAGCTCATTACTGAGCCTGGGAACCACAGCTCCTGAAGCCTGCTTTCCGATACCCCGTGATCCACAGCAAGAGACGCCACTGCAATGAGAAGTCCATGCACTGTGTCAAAGAGTAGCGCCCCCACTCTACAACCAGAAAGAAAAAAAGACTGAACAAAAAAGCAAAGACCCAGAGCAGTCAAAATTAAAATAAGTAAAATATATATTTTTGTAAGTTATGGTTACACTGTACCCTAGTCCACTGTGGGTGGCAGAGCAGTATGTCTAAATAAACAATGCACAAAGCTTATTTTTTAATTTAAATTTATTTATTTTAATTGGAGGCTAATTACTTTACAACATTGTATTGGTTTTGCCATANGAGCAGTCAAAATTAAAATAAGTAAAATATATATTTTTGTAAGTTATGGTTACACTGTACCCTAGTCCACTGTGGGTGGCAGAGCAGTATGTCTAAATAAACAATGCACAAAGCTTATTTTTTAATTTAAATTTATTTATTTTAATTGGAGGCTAATTACTTTACAACATTGTATTGGTTTTGCCATACATCAACATGAATCCGCCAAAAATACTTTATTGCTAAAAAATGCTAACCTTCATTTGTGCCTTTAGTGAGGCCTAGCAGTAAATCAAAGACCGCTGACCACAGGTCACCATTACAAATATAAGAATACAGAAAAAGCTTGAAACAGTTCGAGAATTATCAAAATATGACAAAGATATAAGAACTGAGCAAATGACGTTGGAAAAATGTCACCTAAAGACTTGCTCATTGCAGGGTTGCCACAAAACTTCAACTTACTTTTTTTAAAAAAGCAATATTTGCCAAGCACAATAAAGCAAAGTGCAATAAATCAAGGTGTGTCTGTCGATATGGGGAGTTTGGCTCATTATCAGCTCAAAGACTGTATTAATCAAAATCACCTACAAATATTTTCTAAGGTATGAACACTAAGGGGAGGGAGTTAATGTGAAAGAAAAGGAATAAGGGAGACATGTTGAAGTGAAATCAGACAAGGATGAAGTCTATCTGTATCAAGTGCCCCATCCCTTCCTGTGTGAAAAATAGCCATGCTGTGAAGAGAATAAAAGACTCTTTGTCTCCAAATGCAAAGAAGCATCAAGCATCTGAAGCTGGGTGTTGTAGCTGCCACTTTTCCTCCTGTTTCCCTGCTTGAGGGTCCAATTAAAATAGAAAAAGGCTGGAGTTTGTGTTTTTCCATTACAAATAGCTATCTATTATTCACATTGAATTCTCTAGGCATACAGACAGTTGGGCTTATGGGAAGGAACAGGCAAGGGGACCAATGACTGCCATCTGCTCAGATCATAAGAGCAGCTTGTCAACAGAGCTTAATAAAGTTGCTTCTTCCCATCAATACTTATCAACTGTTGGCACTGCAGACCACTGAACCCAGTGCAGAGTCAGGTTGGCCAGAGCTTGATGGGAGTTCCTTTATAATCCCTCCTCCTCCCTGCAAGTATCACTGTCCCAGCTCTTAGTGTGGTTCACTAGACACCAAACACCCCTGTTACTGTGTTGGAATCGTATGGAAAGCATATAACTCCATCAACAGCTGGAGGCATCCAGGTGTCCCAGTGCTAACTAAGTAGCCACGTCAGTCAGTATTTGTGCGTTTCGACTGACTGTAAGGTACTAATCAAATGTAAGGCAGCATTCAGATACAGAGTGTATTCCTGTCGTAACATCTTCTCAACAACTGGATGACAGTTATTGACACAGTGAGAGTTTTGTATTGACAACTGCATCGATAGCATGTCAGCAGAACAGCTTTCAGGTAACAATACGGTGCCCCAAATATTTTCTCAAAGATCTCAAGTCTGTGAAGTGCTATAGCCTGGAGTCAGAAGTCTTTCCCCATCCCAGCAGCTCTCCACTGTATCATGGCTCTCTCACCTTGTTGTTTTTTGTTGTCCCATAGATATCCTTAAGCAAAATTTTGTTTGATAAAGGGTGGCAGAATATGCTACTCCCAAATCTGTCACTTTAGTATAAGAATTATTTTGAGTGAAAGGCAGTTGACAAGCAGCAGATATTAATACAAGTTCTTTGTCCTCCCATTTGCCTAAAAATAGAACATAAATTTTTAAAGGGTCTCCCTCTCTCTTCTCTACCAAAAAGGGGAGGAGTTAATCACTGGAGAAAACTCTAGACACATACCATCTGAGAGACAGAACCAGAGCAAACTATATAACAAATTCTACGACCTAGTCCTTAATGTCCATAAGTTTCCCTGTACATTTATCTTTCCATTGTTCTCCGCCATTGGAAGCGTCAAACCCTGCCCTTTGTCTTATCAATTCTCATTGAATTTGCTATTCTTAAGATGCTACATAAGCCCAAGTTCTAACCACCTCTTTAAATTACTTGCCACTGAAGTTTTCCTATGAGGATGTACACTGCATACATTAATAAACTATTTGCTGTTCTGTTACTCTGCCTTTGTCAGTCTATCTTGCATGACCCCAGCCAACAAACCTAAAATGGGAAGAGGAAGAAAACATTTCCTCCCCAATATTTAGATAGTCTATATCAGTAATATTAAACATGTCTTGGATATACTGCCTGATGCTGGTTTATTAATTAAGTAAGAACAACAAAAGCTTTAAGTATTCCAGGTTTTTTCAGTTCAGTTCAGTTGCTCAGTCGTGTCTGACTCTTTGTGACCCCATGAATTGCAGCACACCAGGCCTCCCTGTCCATCACCAACTCCCAGAGGTCACTCAGACTCATGTCCATCGAGTCGGTGATGCCATCTAGCCATCTCACCCTCTGTCGTCCCCTTCTCCTCCTGCCCTCAATCCCTCCCAGCATCAGAGTCTTTTCCAAAGAGTCAACTCTTCGCATGGGGTGGCCAAAGTACCGGAGTTTCAGCTTTAGCATCATTCCTTCCAAAGAAATCCCAGGGCTAACCTCCTTTAGGATGGACTGGTTGGATCTCCTTGCAGTCCAAGGGACTCTCAAGAGTCTTCTCCAACACCACAGTTCAAAAGCATCAATTCTTCAGCGCTCAGCCTTCTTCACAGTCCAACCCTCACATCCATACATGACCACTGGAAAAACCATAGCCTTGACTAGATGGACCTTTGCTGGCAAAGTCATGTCTCTGCTTTTTAATATGCTATCTAGGTTGGTCATAACTTTTCTTCCAAGGAGCAAGTGTCTTTTAACCAGCCTGCTATTTTGGATTTGGCCCATGCATGCTTATAAATGTCATACTCACTTGTTTTCATGTCATATTTTTCATACCACACAGTCAAGAATTTCTTCATATTTACCTAAAACCAATTAGTTCAATTCCCCCATTCTCTCAAAACGTGAAGAAGCTAATGAAAAAATAATATCTCAAAGTGGAACAATATATTCACTTTCTCTGAAAGCCACTGCCTAACTTTCTTTCCCTATGTTCCAATATCTCTGAATATGTTGGTTTATGGGCCTATTTTAACCTCATCATATTAAAAACTATCTGCAGTCTGTGTACTTTATTAAAGCCAAGCCCCTCTTATCTAACTTTTCTGTCCAGGTGAGAACTGACAGTCTTAAAACTGGAATAACCCAAATATCTGAGCCAGAATTCCCTTTCTTTAAAAATTACTCACATGTGTCCCAAACTGTTGGTGAGCTAGTGTTGAGTGGCTCTTGGATTTCTTCACAGAGTTAGTGCCTACACTCCAAGCAACTGACTTATGGGTAATGTGGTGTAAAGCTTGCTTTCCAATCAGAGTGCTCGTTTCAATTCCAACCTTAGTCAGTGGTGATTGAATGTCATCACCTATAGATTGATTTTTGATCCTACAATGCCACAAACCATTCATCTCAGAATGGTTCCAAGGAGGTGACCATCAGCATCTCAAAAACCACAACCAGCAGCATATTTCATCAATCAATATATGCAATATTTTCTTTAAAAACCTGAAGTGAATCCAAGTCCTCCCAAACCTCAAGCCAAGTCCAGATGCATGGAAAATGTTAGCAATTTTTCCTCATAATTGGCTCTGATTCATGCATACTTTGCAAAGATGTAGGTTTTCAGGTAAATAATGTATGTGGTGGTTCCATCTCGTGGCAACCAAAAAGCCAGGTGAAAACAAGAAAACTGTGGATGAATTTTCTTTTCTATTCACAGATCTGTTCAAATCCAGATGATTCTGGGGTGTGATTTTGGGGAAACAAAAAAAAATGTTCAGATAACCAAGCACTCGGCATTCCTGAAACTTAGTCAACAGCTGAGAAGAAAGAAAAAATGAAAACTGTGATCTGAACTAAGGAATGTCTTCCTGTTGTTAGTAGCTCAGTCGTGTCTGACTCTATTGACCTGTCAGGCCTCTATATAGCCTGTCAGGCTCCTCTGTCCACGGAATTTTCCAGGCAAGAATACCAGAGTGGGTAGCCATTTCTTTCTCCAGGGGATCTTCTGATCAAGGGATTGAATGCAGGTCTCCTGCACTGCAAGCAGATTCTTTACCACTGAGCCACTAGGGAAGCCCTTTGAGGTTATTAACCAAACTGAAAGTCTATAAACCAGAACAGGATGGAAATGTGAAAAGAGGAAAGGAAAGTTTATTCTTCACATATTCACTGTGAAACAGGCGATTCTAATATTGCTACTTGCAATATATACTAAAACTTTATAATATTTACAAAGGACAGAAGGAAAAGAATTTTTAGTGTACTATGCCATTTATGGTATGCTTAATAAAAAGATATTGAGATGATTTTTGCTCAGGCAATCAAAAAAACTGGTTTAAAAGATCATAAAAATTTATACAAACACAGATTGAGCATTTTGTTTTACCTTGAACACATAAATAAATATTCATTCAGCTCTCTTTTGCTAAAGTTCAAGACTTTGAGACTGTCTCCAGTAATTAAAATTTTAGCTCACCTTTGTCGTATAAAACCACATGTCCTACATCAACAAAAATTCCCAGTTCTAATTTCACTAAAACGAGAACTTAAGCAGCTCAAGAGAAATCTGAATTTGACATCCTCCTCGAGATTTATTTTTCTCCAGTCTTTTAAAAAGCTCTTACCAACACCTAATTTGACTTCAATTATTTTAAACAATTTGCCTTTATCAAGTCTTTAAAAAAGCTTTTACCTTTGCTTTATAGAAATAAGTTCTCTAACGTTCATTGGCTACTATCACATAAAGTAATTTACATAATCAGAATAATGGACAAAACTGACACACAAATATGGAAACAAAGACAACTGACTCTTTGTACATATATGACCCAACTGGTGGGAGCCACTGGTGAGTTCAGCTTTCAGAAATACTGAGGCATCAATCATATGTTCTTATCTGTCACCTATTGCCATAATACTGCTTCAATAACAACACACAACCCTTTGTCTTACATGAACAAATATTTACATTTCTCACTCACAAGTTTCTGGGTCCTTTTGGGTTCCGCTGAATTGGACTCGAGGCTGCAAGATAGGATCCAGGCACGCTCTGTGTGTCTCACTCTGTGTCCCAAACTGAAAGGGCAGTAACTTCCTGGGCCTGTCCTTTTGTGGTGATAGAAGAAGGGCAAAAGGGTCAAGATACTCCATACAAATGCCTTTCAAGCCTCTTGTTATGTTAAATCTACTAATATCGCACTGACCAAAATAAGTCATATGTCTAAGTCCAAAGTCATGAGGCAGGCAAGTATACGCCATCCACCATGGCATGTCAAGAGGATGGCTGCATAATTAATTCTACATAATTCTCCACTCATTCATTCACCAACCCATACAATCAATACAAATATATTGTTTCATCTATGTGCTAGGAATAGGTACTCTTGAGAGATAGGAAACGAGTAAAGAATTACTTTTGCCCTTAAGGACCTGATGAATTTTCTAGGCTGAGATACAGTTCAGACTAGACCATGAAAGAGAAAAATCTGGTTCTTTGACATTTAATGCCTTTAAAAAAACAATGGACTTACCTTCCTAAATATAGTTCTATAAGAACTAGTAATAAGATCACCTAACAGGTTCTGACTATTGTTAGCAGCAAATAATTACACATTGCTTTTATCTCTATCCTTTCAGACTGTCCCATCTGATACATCAAGTGTGAGAAAGCAAAGAAATGCAATACCTTCCCTAAGACCAGGACACTGTGATGCTCATCAGAGGAAGTCACATGAACAACAACAAATCAATAAACACCATTTAGCAAAAGACAGAAAAATTCTGACAATAAAAGAACAGGCCAATTACTATCCCAGAGATATTTCCTTACGTGCAGATAAATGTTAAGTATATTTAGGAACATTCAGGATAACTATATAAGCATATAGTGGAAAGAATACCATATCATCTAAGAGTCTTCCATTTCAACTTCCTTATTTCATGCATTGGAGAAGGAAATGGCAACCCACTCCAGTATTCTTGCCTAGAGAATCCCAGGGATGGGGGAGCCTGGTGGGCTGCCATCTATGGGGTCGCACAGAGTTGGCCACGACTGAAGTGACTTAGCAGCAGCAAAGTGGATTAAGAATATAGCACTCAGGAAAGACACTAACTGTAGAATTCTTGGGTTTCTTCTGCTACTAATTAGCAGTATGATCTTTGGCAAATCAGCTAGTATTTCTAGATGTTGTTTTCCCTGGAAAGTTTCTCTAACTGCTCTTCCCCTCCCAAGGTTGGGATAGATAGGACCCCTTGACTCCTTTATATGTTAATCCTATCTCTATCGTGTTGCCTTCTATTACAGATTGTTCTATAATTATCACAGATATATTTGCCTCTAGCACTACTGAACTCCTTGAGATCAGAATCAACGTATTATGCCTTTTTGGAGAATAAATCTAGGAAATAAGACTTTCTGATGATTTGTCTAAAACACTTCACAACTCTACTATAGACTCCTCTGACATTGGGGAAAATTTGTTAAATTTATTTTGACTGAGGAAATTCCAACATTTGCCTGAGAACAAACCTCCCTTTCTGCCCAATGAAGTATAATAATTTCTACCACAGGACCCAAATTCAATAGTGTAAACTGATATTTTATTCTTCAGCACTGCATTTAAATCTTGGCCTGGTTATACAACTCTGAAAATAAAAATCAGTTGCTATCTTTGGATTGTTGAAAATTAACAAAAATGAACAAAGATTAAAATCTTGATGTTTCCTTGATTTGCAATAACTCTCTCAAATACAAGAGTGCTTTCAACAGACCATTGTTATGACTTAGAGAAAATGCTTTCCTGTAGAAAATGAAGGTTTCATTTGATCTAAGATTTTTTAGTTTTAATTTTATAGTTTGAGAAAACAGAGATCCTGAAAGGTAACGTGGCTTTCACAGGTTACCATGAGTCTCATAAACAACAGGCTCAGAACATATACAAGTCTAAAGTGTATTTAATTTTTTTATATATGTTACTCAGTATTTTCCTTCCTTGCATGCCACACTTGTGCGTGTGCTCAGTTGTGTCAAACTATTTATGACCCCATGGACTGTACCCAACCAGGCTCCTCTGTCCATGGGGGACTCTCCAGGCAAGAATACTGGAGTGGGTAGCCTTTCCTTTCTCCAGGGGATCCTCCCTACCCAGGGATCAAACCTGAGTCTTTTGCATCTCCTGCACTGGCAAGTGGATTCTTTACCACTAGCACCAGCTGGGAAGACCCCACCCTTCCATTTATTTGCCACCCTAAAAACATCCCACACATATCCCTCAATCCAGAACTCTCTACTTTCATTAATTAATGTGTAATGATGGATAGGCTATTTAACTTCTTTTGTTCCAATTCTAATAATGAACATGGTTTATATGATTTTTAAAAAATTATATACACTTCAGGCAGTAGAGAGTTCAGACTGGGATCTGTTATAGAAATAGGCCTAAGGTATATATATACATATATATGTATATATAAAATGCTTCCTTGGTGGCTCAGTGGTAAAGAATTTGCCAGCAGTGCTGCAGACCTGGATTCAATCTCTAGGTCAGGAATATACTCTGGAGAAGAAAATAGCAACCCACTCCAGTATTCTTGCCTGGGAAATCCCAAGGACAGATGAGCCTGGCGGGCTACAGTCCATGGGGTCACAAAAGAGTTGGACGTGACTCAGTGACTAAATAACAACAATCTGTGTGTGTGTGTGTGTGTGTGTGTGTGTAGAGAGAAAGACATATATATAAAGATATATACAAATATGTATCTTAGATATAAAGATAACTCAGAAGGCTTATATTCTGCTGGAGAGACTGTTTTCCCTCTAAATTAGGAGTGATTGAGATGCTGGAGTTTGGCGAACAGGATAGACATTCCTGTTGCATTCAGACATGACCAAAGTCTGTCACTGATGTATTACAAAGGGGCTACCCAACTGTGGTGTTGCAGAAGACTCTTGAGAGTCCCTTGGACTGCAAGGAGATCCAACCAGTCCATCCTAAAGGAGATCAGTCCTGGGTGTTCACTGGAAGGACTGATGCTGAAGCTGTAACTCCAATAATTTGGCCACCTCACAAGAAGAGTTGACTCACTGGAAAAGACTCTGATGCTGGGAGAGATTGGGGACAGGAGGAAAAGGGGACGACAAAGGATGAGATGGCTGGATGGCATCACCGACTCAATGGACATGAGTTTGAGTGAACTCCGGGAGTTGGTGACGGACAGGGAGGCCTGGTGTGCTGGGGTCGCAAAGAGTCAGACATGGGGTCGCAAAGAGTCGGACACAACTGAGCGACTGAACTGAACTGAACCAAAAGCTGTAAGCTCTTATAAATAAGGTGAGATAATTCAAATTATTCCAGGGAATAGACTGTCAGAAAGAGAGAAAAGGGAGACATTTTGCATATATATATATATATATATATACACACACACACACACACACACGTATACTTATTTCTTTTGTTATTTTCAAAAATCATATACTAGTCTATTTATTTTTAGTATAATAGCCATTTTGAGGGGAATTGGTAATGAAACAGAAATGCTGATCTTTTAAGAACTTATTTTTGTGGTTTGTTCTGATAAGATAATAAAAGTCTAGTAAGTGAGTACTTTTGACACCGACTTGAGAATTTATTCCAAATAATATGATTTGTGTGTAAGAAATACTTAGTATAACATTGTTTAAAAAAAAATAAACCTGGAAATCCTTTAAATGTCCATAAGCAGTAGCGATGATTTCGCAGCGGAGCGACAGTTATCATCAGTCTCCTGAAACCCTGAGGCGAGGTCTCTTCCTTATTCTATGCTGCATCCTCTCATCTGAACCATAAAGATGTCCCAAAAGGAAGGGCTCGTTGTCAATTCCCAACTTCTCATTCGATAAACAGGAAACTGATGGCAGAGATGTTAAGTGAATCATCCACGTGTGCGGCCATTTGCAGTCACCATAGTTTCTCTTTACATAGAACGGGTGTGACGGTTCTCAATCTTCATTCTAGCCCAATGGTAACCAATTTCACACTTTTTCTATTGCAGCCTTATGATGCTGGAAAGATACCTGGTTTCTACTGGCAGCATTTCTCTTATTACGTTAGTTTCCAGAAGGAAAATTAACATCACCCATGTACTTGAAAAATTAACCTACTTTTTTTGGTTGTTGATAGGTACAAAGACATGATCACATCACACTGATCCACTCGGACTGTTCCCCAAAGGCTTTTACAACGCCTGGTAAATCTGGACTCAGTCTGTGGTTTATAAAAAGCAAAATCCCTGGCTTTCCTCATAAAACAAAGTAGGAAGCTTTTCTTCGCTCTGTCTTCAATAGTATTTTTAGTACAAAAGCAAGCATGCCTTTGAGTAGGCAACATAAAATGTCCATCTTGTGAACCCCTATTCCATACTTCAACTCCTGAGCAATCATATTTTCCAGGACACTGTTCCATAGAGGGTTAAAATAAATATTTCGCATGGCGCCTGAAGTCATTTGCAAAGCCCAATAATCATTTCAGGTAATGGGAAAATAATGGACGAAGCTCTGGAACTAAGCCACTCAATTCATCTTTTGAGGCTAACATGTGCAAGTGGGTTAGCTGAGTTCTGCTGCTTTTAAGGCACAGTAATTTAGATGATTGTTTAAATCTTTCTAACTATGTAAGTATTTAAAAGGCATTTGTACATCTGAAGACCAGAAGACCTGTAACAAATCACACAGAAAACTACTGCTAATTTATTGAGTAAGAAGGAATAGCTTTAGTGATCGTAAGAACTTATAACCTATGTGAGTTCAAGAACACACCACAAATATCACCAAATCCCTGGAATGATTTGCAATTGGTTACACTGCTGTAGAAGGCATAAATAGCTCTCTTCTCCTGAAGCATCTGATGCTACTTCCTTAAAGCGTTCAACCACCTAACCCACTTCTCTGCCTGAAGGCCTCCTTGCCTACATCTGTTCTTCTTTCATCTGCTCTGAAAGCAGGTTAAGCCCTCAGGGTTATGTAGCACTTGCAGCACACCTGATCACAATTTCATATAAGCCCGTTACCGGAAAGTCTTCATGACAACCCTGCATGGTCCCCCGCAAAACCCACTGTCCACATGGAGAGGTGTTTCATCTAAACCCTTCCTTGTTTATTACTACTTCTCAGCATTAAAGCCTGTAAGCACCCAAAAGGGATGATTTCTTGGCTGTGATAGCTCATTTCAAATGCACTCCATAATTAACAACTTTGAAAGCAAAGAGGTAAATTTTGTCACATGTATTATTAAAACAGAGTGAGATCTCCCAGGACCAAATTAGGCGCCTGATTAAAAATGCCTGTCTTAAAAGAAACAAGACGATAAGGGACTTGTGCTCTCAGCAATCCCAAATTAATGCACTAACTGAAGTCCCCGGTCAAGCCATATGGAAAGACATAGATCAGGGGACTACCCTGGTGAATTAGACTCGAGGGCAGGTCACCCAGAATTGAGCTCAAGAGGGTAATCTGAAAGGGAGGAGATGAGGGCTTAGGATAAAGACCTGATAGGTAAAAAACCATGGTGGAATGAAAAAAGAAAGTAATAACTGAAGATTCATTCATTCTTCAACAAATCAATTTTATTTTCAATCACTGTGTTAACTGCTGCCTTTTAGGTTTCTAGCTTTTTCTCTGCCTTCCTTGACCTTGGCTAAGATTCCTACCACCTCCTTGCCTCTGTTTCTTTGAGTATAAATTGAGGGGGTGGGAAGAAATGAAGACAAAGGAAACTCTTACATGATTTTGAAAAAAATAATGGAAATTTAAAATCTATTTAAACTTTTATGTTGTTGTGGGATGCAGTATATTTTAATTTAACTACACTCAAATTGATTTATAAAGGCTTTTTAAACTCTAACTCCCTGTCAAACTTATAGAATTATATACAATAATGTCTGAGAAGTGCTACACAGCCATCAAAAGAAAGCCAAACTAAGCATGGCAAACATGACTGTCATTTTCGGGGAAGAACACTCTAAAATTCTGATGCCCAAGAGAGATTAGGACCACAAAACAGCCTCTTAACTTGCTGGTGACTGTGGCAGGCAGGAGAGAATTTAACGAGCTTGGCAAAGCCGCTTCGTGGCACTCCGCCAAGACCTGGCTCTGTGCATCCCACATCCAGAGATGGTCCTTTGTTTAAACAGGCCCATCTCTTTGGAGTTAATTTTGCCCTTTCTCTTTTTCTCCTAAGGCAGTGTGTTTGGTTGGCAGAAAAATTCTTCTGCAAATCAAGGCAGCTACCAAGCATACATATATCCTAAAATTCAATTTAAGTTAAAAAATAAAAGAAAACACAATGATATAAGTACTCCCAGAAAGATTCTACCTTAACGAGCATGCCGACTGTGGCCAAGTTAAAACTGTTGGGAATCATAATTCAGGATTTTCTACTCCACTGAAATTCTCCAAGGCCAAATTGCCATAAAAATCTTTCTTATATTGAAATTCCATCTTTCCAGAAGGTAAAGAACAATGTCTTTATACCCAAAATAAGTCAATAATTTCAAGGTGACCTTGGATATGCCATTTCATATGAATGCATCTCCGCAACACAATGAAAGTTTTTGGAACTCTTAGTACTTTGCCAGCACTAACACTGTATGATTCTGTTGTACAGGTGCTAACTGGTAATTGAGGGCTATATAAATCATACAGGAGTAAGAAGGAACCACTATGGAAAGACAGTTCAAAGTGTACATCTCAGATCTCCTTCAATATACAGGCCAACAGGTTTATTTCCTTGGATTTTTGCCGTCTTAGCTGTCAACATATACTGGTACTTCTTCCATGGGATTTTAAAAATAAAAATATTTGTAAATAATCCAAACTGTAAAGGAAAGCTTGAAACTAAAAAGGTTAAAAAAAAATGCTATTGAATAAAATATGAGGATGACCATTCATTAAAGAAAGTAATCTAAATGATTACTTTATATTATACTCTGAAACCATTTTTCCTAAAGTTCCTATTTCAAGATATTGCCCATTCTAAACCTTATATTCATATGAAAACCTATGTTTTACAGAATCTTTAATTAGTGAAGCAAAGCCCCGTGACATAAGATAAAATTTAAATAACACAGAATGTACAAGTAAAACCACCATCAATGACAAGAAATAGAGTCCAGTCTGTTTTGCTTCTAGTTAGTTCAATTCAGTCACTCAGTCGTGTCCGACTCTTTGCAACCCCATGGACGGCTAGTATATTTATATATTATTCAGTATATATATTTTTCCTCATTTTTAAAAATAACTCTTGCCCATGTGATAAAGATTTAGCTATAACTTTAGAGAGAGGAGGAGGAAGAGCTGGAAGAGGACGAAAAGGAGAAGGAATTGATATGAGATTGGGAGAATAAAGAGAAATGAAAAGTCCAGTGACTCAGCATTGCATTAATTAGCTTTGTGAAAGTGAAAGTCGCTCAGTCGTGTCCGACTCTTTGCAACCCCATGAACTATAGAGTCCATGGAATTCTCTAAGCCAGAATACTGGAGTGGGTAGCCTTTCCCTTCTCCACAGGATCTTCCCAACACGGAGAACGAACTCAAGTCTCATGCATTGCAGTGGATTCTTTACCAGCTGAGCCTCAAGGGAAGCCAAATTAGCTTTGGGCTTGACCTTAAATGAGACAGTAGATCTATCTGAACCTCAGTGCTTCATCCATGGAATTATTTGGCTAGATTATTAGTGATTATGGAGTCTACCATTCCTTCCAACTCAAACATAAATGACTAGAAAATAGTTATGGTGTGAATACTCAATGGGAATGTGAAATAACTTACAGTCCCAAGCTGTGATCTTTTTAAGATCAAGAAAAGTTTTGGTGGTCTTGGGGCAGAAGATAATTGGTTGCTTGCATGTTCTGAACCTGCTATTAACATTACTTTTTTTCTTCACTCTGCCAGCTCCAGGGAAAAACATTTTGCCTTAACCCCCTTCCTAAATTCTGAATTCATAGTATTTTGCTAGAAGATCATCAAAGTTGCCTTATTCCTTTATGTAGGTACCCAGAAACAATTATTCAAATATTTGCCACTTGCAATGAACAGGAAAGCAACTCTGAAAAAGTTGAGGGAGTTAATACAAAGCTTCTGTCAGTGATCCTAGATGGAGGGGTGATAGGAGTCATTGAAATGTAGATAGCAGAGAAAGAACATTTACAAAGCACTCAGAAAGGCTAAGAGAAAGAGAATTATATTACTGCCAATGAGCACTATTCCATAAAAATTCCCATTGTGGCTGATGAGAAGGAGCTCAAACCTTCAAAGAAAACATTTAATTCACACCTGACAGCGATTTTCAGAGTATGGAACAAGCAATGTTAGTAATTCCATTCGTAGCCCAGGGAAAAACTACACAGCAGAAGACAGCGGCAATAAAATAAATGTCTGTGGTTCTCAAAAAATAAAAATAAAACCGAAGAGAGAGGCCCTCTGGTAAAAAAAAGAGTAAATCCCATGCTCTGGCCTGAATTCCTCCAACTTTTAATTAGGAGGTTAAGGGATTACACGTTATTTCTGCACTGGCCTAACACTCACACTAGCACACACACATAGTTGACTCTCGGCATTTGTGGATTCAACATTTGTGTTGTTGATGACTCACCAGCAGCCTCCAGAGGTCTTTGACTTGTGGTTGTCATTTTGGTGAAACCGCAGTATGAATAAGGCTACAGGAGATGAGGGCAGCTACAAAAACGAGTCAGTTAATGATTGTGCTTAGTAACTGCTTCTAAATGTGACTTTACTATTCTCTAGTTCTCTTTTTGTTTGCATTGATCTCCACGGAGCAACATACAAAATGGCCCCCAAATGGAGAACTATAAGCAAATGATGGATTCACAAACCTGGGCTTTTATGAACCCATATGTTAGGACTCGGGGGTGAACAATCACACCCCTTATGCCACCACATGTAACCAATTAAAAAGCAGAAGACAGACACAGATGAAGGATGAGAGTGTCTCTGGTGTCAGCATACTGGGTTAGGGAGTTTTACTTGTTGCCACATTTAGGCTTCCCACTGTTTTCCTCCTAGAATTAAGCAGGCCTACCTGCTGTATCTGGAGGAGGAAGTGGCAGCCCACTCTGGTACTCTTCCCTGGGAAATCCCATGGACAGAGGAACCTAGCGGGCTACAGCCCATGGAGTCACAAGGAGTCGGACATGACTTAGTGACTAAAAACTACAACCTGTTACATCAGAGCCCTAGGCAACAACAGACTGGTGCTCTTAGGAACCACGGCCGTAAGGAAAGGGAAACACGCCTGTCCTGAGACCAGGATGCTTTGCAAAAAGAGAAGGAGGCTAGGATGTAAGTTTATAAGCCCTTTATCTGATGTCAGCAATCACAATATGTCTCTTCCTTCCTGGAGAAGGAGTAAGTAAAAGGTAGAAAGTAGGACTAGAAGTATTATTTACTGAAGCATGTGGAAAATTTTCTACATGAATCAAAAAGTATTCTACTTTTCAGTTTTGTTTCTGGAAGAACTCATTGAGAGTGTGCTAATAATAATAGCAGGACTAATAATGAAAATAATATTCTCCAGGGGATCCTCCCGATCCAGGGATCGAACCCGAGTCTTCCGCACTGTTCAGTTCAGTCGCTCAGTCGTGTCCGACTCTTTGCGACCCCATGAATCGCAGCATGCCAGGCCTCCCTGTCCATCAGCATCTCCCGGAGTTCACTCAGACTCACGTCCATCGAGTCCGTGATGCCATCCAGCCATCTCATCCTCGGTCGTCCCCTTCTCCTCCTGCCCCCAATCCCTCCCAGCATCAGAGTCTTTTCCAATGAGTCAACTCTTCGCATTGTAGGCAGACGCTTTACCGTCCAAGCTACCAGGGAAGCCCAATATTCTGAATCATCCAGAATAGGCCAGGGTACGCTGCAATAATAAACAACCCTAAAAATCAGTGACATAAAACCAAAACTTTTACTTCCTGATCACCTTCTATGACCAAAGCAAACTGGTAATGGACAAAAACTCAAGGGCATAAAAAATACAATAAAAAGATGGGCATGAAAGATGCAGATACTCAATACTAAAAAAAAAACTATTTTAAAATAAGTGATTTAGTTAAAAAATTATTAGAATACAGTTCTATATGAGTCTCTTGAATTTCCACCATCTTGCAAGGAAAGTACTAAAAGCTTGGTTCTGATCTTATAAAAGATATTTATGTATCTTTTGTATCTTTATGTATCCTTGGAAGAGACTAAAAGTTTCTTTCTCTGAAGCAGCAGAAAGGTTTGCTTACAATACAGTATATTAAAAATAATATCTCTCTCCAGGGAGAATGGGAAGACTTGTTTGCAGTCCATTATAAAAGGCTTGAATTTCTAAAGTTGGAGATCCCGGGTTATGACATAAACTCACTGCATGTCAATATCCAGCTACATTGCTCCTCAATGCCTCTGTGAGACATGGAGAGCAAGGGGAACATGCAACCATGAAACACATGCATCTTGCTACACGGTATTTAACAGGGACTTACTTTTATGCCTCAAGAGTCTCGTGTATCCCATGAGGACCCATACGACTATGGCATGCTACCTTGTTAGCTTGCAAATGGGGCAAAACCTCAGGTCTTTCCAAGTTCATGGCAGAAATCAGACAATTAGATGAAGAATTTCAGCAGAAAGCTGAAAACTACCATAAAATGGAAATCTTGGAACTAGAAATAAAATAATGGAAACAGAACTCAATAAACACGTACAAGAGAAAATTAGATACAGCTAAAGAGAGAATTAGTAACCAAGCAGATACACAAGAAAATGGCTGGATTAAAGCTTGACAGAAAAAGAGAGAGAAAATACAAAACAACTGAATATTTCTGTGTATCCACTTATAATTCTATTACTCTTTCTAACCTAAAAGTAACTTTTTAGATTCAACTCTTCTCATACTCATGTATGCACTTATACAATGACTACAACTATATATAAACATGTTTGGAGTATATCTAGATGTATATATATGTTTGTATGTATACCAAAAAACATAAAGCATTGCTTACAATTTTAAAAACTGCACATAAATAGTATCATAATGTGCTTGCTTTTTAACTTAATATTTGAATCTTTTAAAACCTCTTTTTACTAAATCATTTTCATTGACTTCTCTTATTTCATGTAATAAAGCAAAATGTTCTCTAATACAATAATGTGTCTTTTGCACCAACATATTGTTTTATATTATTAGTGAGTTTACCAGCTTTCAAATCACTTCTGTATTTACCAACTTTAGGCATAAAGCAAAAATTCAAACTAGAAAAAATAACTGAAAATCAAAGAATGCATTTAAAGAAAGTAAAGCACACTATGAAAGCAATTTAGATTCATTATCAATACATAAGAGGGCCTGGAGAAATGTGTAGCATTAAAGCATTCAAAAAGTTCTTTTTAAAATAATGAATTAGAAAACTCAAATTTTCTTAGGGAGTTGAAAAAGGCATCAGTATGGCTGAAAATTAGTGGCAGAGTAGATACAAAACAAACACCATTAGCTTATAGATCCCATGACACAAGATGATGATGTCCACTGCAGATTATAAGTAATGATAAGAAGTGTTCAGTGACTGGACAGAACCATGATCAGATTGGTTTTTCTCTGAATAATTCACATGAAGCATTACAGAATGGGTAGGGAATCCTTTCAGTCCATTTCAATCTTGAAAAATACTCAAATTTGTTCACTAGAATTTCTCAACAAGATAAACACTGAAACATTGACATATTTCTTACAATTCAAGGAAACTAAAGAAGTAATGTCTGTAGTATATGGAACTTGAAAAATATTACTGACTGAAATAGAGAAAGAAGATAATTCTATCTCATTAAAGATTCATTTTATTATAGCCATTCAAACAGGGAAAGAATTGCTCCAGTAAAAATAGTCAAAAGAAAGGTTTAATATCATACTCCTAAAACAAGTTTTTCTGTAATGAAAAGTGGTGAAGGTTAAGACAAATATTTAATAAGCACACTTTGTAACAGATCTATGAAAAGGAGGATTTTGAGCTATTTAATTTTATTCAATTTAAACCTACCCCAGAAAGAATTACTTGACCTCAGGCAAGACAGCTCTTGGCAGCTGAGACAAACCCTGTTATAGCTGATGCCTTGAGGCTATCTGATGACTGAACTCCCTCCAGCTGGGCAGCCAGTCCTTTCTTGAAAAAAAGAGAAATTCAGAACATTAGGCAGAAATACAAACCTAACTCTAATGGCAAGAATATGCAGATCTTTCCTCTTGAGCCTATCTCACAGAGGAAGACTCCAATTTAAATAGTCCTCTATGCTGAGTGGAGAAGGCTATGGCACCCCACTCCAGTACTCTTGCCTGGAAAATCCCATGGATGGAGGAGCCTGGTAGGCTGCAGTCCATGGGGTCGCTAAGAGTTGGACATGACTGAGCAACTTCACTTTCACTTTTCACTTTCATGCATTGGAGAAGGAAATGGCAACCCACTCCAGTGTTCTTGCCTGGAGAATCCCAGGGATGGGGGAGCCGTCTATGAGGTCGCACAGAGTCGGACACAACTGAAGCAACTTAGCAGCAGCAGCAGCAGCAGCAGCAGCTATGCGGAGTATTTTTTCTCTTTGCTCCTACAAATCCACTATCTACCCTCAGCACCTTTACCTGTGCCCCAGAAAGCTGACCTTTATTGACCTATCAATCAATGGACTTTCTCACCCTTTGGTTTGCTATCAAGTTCATTGAAATTAAGAACCAAAAAAGAAAAAAGAAATTAAGAATCACCTGCAGAAGTGAAAGGGCAAAATAAGAGGCAAGTCAGAATGTTTATCCGCCTGACTCACTGCTGCCAGGCAGTAGACTGGCAATACTCCCCCACTAGAAGTCACCACTTGTACCAGCTGACCCTCCTTTACAGCTTCCGCTTTCCTCCAGGTATCAGTAATGGCTCTTTCTGCCTGACCATTCAGTTTACAGATGTGATAGCTTGTTATTGCAACACTAGGTAGAAACACATCACCATTCTGTATTGTTTTCCTTTGGCTTGATCTGTGCCTAGCCAATAAGTCCCTTTACTAAGCTGCCCTCAATTACACCATCTCTATTAAGACTTTGGCTACTAATGAAATCTATTTTGAAATCTCTCCACATATACCCCTCAAAGGCAATAAAGAGATCAACTATACCAAATGACTGTGGGAGGATGGAGATAGGAGGGAACATTCTAAGGCACAATTAATAAGGCTGACATTGATGAGAGCAGTCACTCTGCATATTGCCAGGGAAGCTCCTTTCAATCTTGTGCCTCAGTTAACAGCCTCTTTTGATTTTTCAGAGCATTTAAACACGGTAGTTGACTTGCCCAGAAAGCACTTAGCCAGGAAACTTTCCAAAGAGGCCAGGGCCTCTTGTTCATGAGCCTGAGGAATTAGTAAATACAGTTTATGGCCAATAAAACCCCACACACAGCTTGGGCAAATAATAAGGTGAAAGGAGTTTTTTATTAAAGTTATGATTAGGTTTATCACATCTAATCATAACAGTCTCACCAGGAAGAAAAGTAAGCAAGTCATCATTATGCAGCACTACCTGCCAAAGGCAGAATTTTCTCAGAGAGAAAAAAGCCCAAATAAGCAATAGCATGTTTTGAGAATACACACTTCTGCCCAAAGAATTTGGCCCGAAGTGGAACTTGTCTGGTAAGCAATCATTCATTTAGCTGAGCTGGATTTACCATGAAGCTAATGGAGCTAAAGCTTCAGGGTCCCTCACTTACACAAACTCCTTCTAAGGCTCGGGGAGAAACCCTAACCATATATCCACATCATCTGTGTGTGTTCATAAAATCTGCCAAAATAGGAACTTTAATTACAATTGGTTAAGACTGTTATTTTTTTCTAGCTACTATCCCCAGGAATGGACTTCCAATTGTGTTGGGTAACATTTGGGTAGCTAGGGCCTAAGCAGCAGTTCAGCTGGGGGTACTTCAGTTTTGGTTTATGTGATATATGGTTCTGAGTCACTTCTGCAGACTGTTAAGTTACTGCAAGTCCTCTCCTAATGAGAATGGCCTCGAGAAATATTCCCACAGCCCACTGTGTCAACACACACTGCACTGGACACAAAGGTGCCAGGCCAAACTCTTACCATGATGTGAACGTAGTGCCAAGATTAGTGGCATGAGGGGTTAGAGGAAAACAGAAGTTGCTCGAAGCTCAGTTCAGTTCAGTCGCTCAGTCGAGTCCAACTCTTTGCGACCTCATGGACTGCAGCACGCCAGGCCTCCCTGTCCATCACCAACTCCTGGAGTTTACTCAAACTCATGTCCATTGAGTCAGTGATGCCATCCAACCATCTCATCCTCTGTCTTCCCCTGCTCCTCCTGCCTGAAATCTTTCCCAGCATCAGGGTCTTTTCAAATGAGTCAGCTCTTTGCATCAGGTGGCCAAAGTACTAGAGTTACAGCTTCAGCATCAGTCCTTCCAATGAACATTCAGGACTGATTTCCTTTAGGATGGACTGGTTGGATCTCCTTGCAGTCCAAGGGACTCTCAAGAGTCTTCTCTGGAAACTAGTATGTCCAAAAATGTGAATAATTTTATACATCAGTCATGTAAAGTTATAAATAGGTTCAGTTGTCAAAGATGCATAAATAAAACAGAACTTCTCTCCCATCAGAAAAAGATTAAGACCCAAGACACAATTGTGAACACCATACAAGTCTTTTTCTGGTTAGAATCACATAAAATAAAAATTGAACACAATTTCTGTGGTTAAAAGGGTACAAATCTGTAGCCATTCTACAGAGAAGTATATCTATATTTTTATTATTATCAAAAATATAAAAAAGTGTCAGTCAACCTCTCTAGAGAAGAGCCTGAATTGTCTTTCTATTCTCTCAATAGAAAATGATATTATAAAACATTATTATATAAGAAGGCATCAAGATAGCATGCAGGGAAAAAGTTATTAAAGGCAAGTGGCAGGCTGCTAAATAATGTAAAAATCATTACTTTTCTGTATTTTTCATGTTTTTAATATTCATCACCCTTTTTTAAACATATACACAGTTCTGATTTCTTTGTGCAGATAAATATTGACTTCTGTATCTAATTGTAGATTCATGAATTTTGATTATTTTTATTAAAGAGGCACCTATATAAACTGCAGATATTTAGGACCACCAAACCTGGATTTCCCTGTTGGCTTCAAACACACTAATGAATATTCCATGCTTCAGTGCTCTCAATTCCATATCCAGTCATTTCTTGGTATCCTCAGGAGTTTGGTCCCAGGACCCCCAGCTGATAGCAAAACCCTCAGATGCTCAAATCCCTTATATATAATAAAATAGTGTAGCATTTTAATATATTTTATTTTAATATATATTTTAATTCCAAAGAAAGGCAACGCCAAAGAATGCTCAAACTACCGCACAATTGCACTCATCTCACACACTAGTAAAGTAATGCTCAAAATTCTCCAAGCCAGGCTTCAGCAATATGTGAACCGTGCACTCCCTGATGTTCAAGCTGGTTTGAGAAAAGGCAGAGGAACCAGAGATCAAATTGAAAACATCTGCTGGATCATGGGAAAAGGAAGAGAGTTCCAGAAAAACATCTATTTCTGCTTTATTGACTATGCCAAAGCCTTTGACTGTGTGGATCACAATGAACTATGGAAAATTCTGAAAGAGATGGGAATACCAGACCACCT
>SJYX01000204.1:64686-106361 GCA_006410675.1 Oreotragus oreotragus
ATTCTTCAGCGCTCAGCTTTCTTCACAGTCCAACTCTCGCATCCATACACAACCACTGGAAAAACCATAGCCTTGACTAAATGGACCTTTGTTGGCAAAGTAATGTTTTTGCTTTTCAATATGCTATCTAGGTTGGTCATAACCTTTCTTCCAAGGAGTAAGCATCTTTTAATTTCATGGCTGCAGTCACCATCTGCAGTGATTTTGGAGCCCAAAAAAATAAAGTCTGACACTGTTTCCACGGTTTCCCCATCTGTTCCCCATGAAGTGATGGGACCAGATGTCATGATCTTCGTTTTCTGAATGTTGAGCTTTAAGTCAACTTTTTCACTCTCCTCTTGAACAGCAAATGCTGTATGTTATCTCTTATGGGTGGAATCTAAAAAAAATACTACAAACTATTGAATATTACAAAAAAGAAACAGATTCATGGACACACAGAGAATAAACTAGTAGTTACCAGTGGGGTCAGAAAGGGAGGGAGAGAAAGAGAGGAGTAGCAGATTAAGAGGTACAAACTACTATTTATAATAGAAATAAGCCACAAGTATATATCAGGAAGCACAGGGAATATAGCCAATATTTTATAACTATAAATGGGGAATAATCTATAAAAATATCAAATCACTATATTGTGCACCTATAACTAATATTAAGTACACTTCAATTAAAGACAAATTTTAAATATCTTCGAGTTAAAAAAAAGAAAGTCAATCATCTAGGATGGTGATGCTGAAGCTGGATTTCATGAAATTGTTTTTCAGTGCTTTCTTCATAACAGCTACTAACTGGAAAGAAGAAAGAGGATTTCTCTGTTGCCTTATGTTCTTCGTGCCGAAAAGGCTGCCCTCTGGGCCAGCTCTTCCTGATAACCTGCACAAAGCGGCTCAGTCTCATTCCCACCCTCCCGCCACTTACTGAGCCTTCTTAGAGACCCCTCCACCTTGCAGTCCTTTATCTCTCCAGATTTCTGCTGCTCTGAGCTCCCGACTATCCCACATGTATCTCACTCTCTACACCTGGAGTCCTCTTTCCTCCTCACTTAGCTGGGACATAGTTCCTCTTACTTAATTCTTTAAAGCACCACCTAGACAACGATATTTGATGCAGACTTTTACAGAATATTTTGATAATGGAGGGAGATTACAGCCTAGATATCAATAAAATATCATTTAGAATAAACATCACACATCATACTCCACTTCTCAATTAATCAAACATGACTTTACCGGAAAACATTTCACACAAGGCCATAAGCCCCAAGCTTCCTTGTTGCTGAGGTTGTTCTCTCAAGAAACTTTCTCCCCTTTTCTCTTCAAGTTTGTTAAATCCTTTCTTAAACCAATTAAAAGTGCAAAATTCTTTTCCCTTTATTGTATAGATCATTTTAATCATTTTTTACTATATGTATTCCAAATAGAAAATGTCCTGGGGTGGGAATATGGCTATATTTCATACTGCAATAGATCTATTCAGGCACTATTTTTTTAAAAAGGAGGTCAATTTTCTCTCAAAGGATTCATTTTGATTTCTTCCTTGGCTGGCCAATTCAAACCATTCAATACATACAGCTTTTGAGAGTAGAAATTTAGTTCCAAGTCTTGAAGAATTAGAACTCTTAAGAATAAATGGAAAGCTATCTTGAAAACATCTTAAAAGTTAAAGTTGTGTACGAAGTAAGATGTTAAAAAGTTTACATAGTGGAAGTGTTATTGCCACTTCAGAGCTATCATTTTGAATTTCTCTTTTGCCTGACGTTAAGTCCTGTTCCAGAAATATGCAGCATATTAACTAGTAACATAAGGAATCAAAGAGATAAGATAAAGGCATACAGCTATTCATACCACCTATGAGGTCACTGTTAGAAAATTTCAGTTGTATTACCATCCAAAGAAAGGTTGCATCCATTCTTCCAATGAAGATAAAAAGACCCATTCACATATATCAGTTTGCTTACCCAGGCTTCCAGTTCCTATATATGAAATAAAGCCAAGAGTTGAAAGAAAAAATAATGTTCTTACACAGAAACTTTCTTCAAATAAAAAGATTACAGGAGACTTCAGTTCAGTTCAGTTCAGTCACTCAGTTGTGTCCGACTCTTTGTGACCCCATGAACCGCAGCACGCCAGGCCTCCCTGTCCATCATCAACTCCCGGAGTTCACTCAGACGTACGTTCATCAAGTCTGTGATGCCATCCAGCCATCTCATCCTCAGTCGTCCCCTTCTCTTTCTGCCCCCAACCCTCCCAGCATCAGAGTCTTTTCCAGTGAGTCAACTCTTCACATGAGGTGGCCAAAGTATTGGAGTTTCAGCTTTAGCATCATTCCTTCCAAAGAAATCCCAGGGCTGATCTCCTTCAGAATGGACTGGTTGGATTTATTTGCAGTCCAAGGGACTCTCAAGAGTCTTCTCCAACACCACAGTTCAAAAGCATCAATTCTTCGGCGCTCACCCTTCTTCACAATCCAACTCTCACATCCATACATGACCACAGGAAAAACCATAGCCTTGACTAGACGGACCTTAGTCGGCAAAGTAATGTCTCTGCTTTTGAATATGNACGACCGAGGATGAGATGGCTGGATGGCATCACGGACTTGATGGACGTGAGTCTGAGTGAACTCCGGGAGATGGTGATGGACAGGGAGGCCTGGTTTGCTGCAACTCATGGGGTCTCAAAGAGTCAGACACGACTGAGCGACTGAACTGAACTGAACTGAACTTGGGCATTCTTTGGCATTGCCTTTCTTTGGGATTGGAATAAAAACTGACATTTTCCAGTCCTGTGGCTACTGCTGAGTTTTCCAAATTGCTGGCATATTCAGTGCAGCACTTTCACAGCATCATCTTTCAGGATTTGAAACAATTCAACTGGAATTCCATCACCTCCACTAGCTTTGTTCATAGTGATGCTTCCTAAGGTCCATTTGACTTCACATTCCAATATGTCTGGCTCTAGATTAGTGATCACATCATCATGATTATCTAGGTCATGAAGATCTTTTTTGTACATTTCTTCTGTGTATTCTTGCCACCTCTTTTTAATATCTTCTGCTTCTGTTAGGTCCATGCCATTTCTGTCCTTTATCAAGCCCGTCTTTGCATGAAATGTTCTCTTTGTATCTCTAATTTTCTTGAAGAGATCTCTAGTCTTTCCCATTCTGTTGTTTTCCTCTATTTCTTTGCAATGATCCCTCAAGAAGGCTTTCTTATCTCTTCTTGCTATTCTTTGGAACTCTGCATTCAGATGCTTATATCTTTCCTTTTCTCCTTTGCTTTTTGCCTCTCTTCTTTTCACAGGCTATTTATAAGGCCTCCCCAGACAGCCATTTTGCTTTTTTTGCATTTCTTTTCCATGGGGATGGTCTTGATCCCTGTCTCCTGTACAATGTTGCTAACCTCATTCCATAGTTCCTCAGAGGCACTCTATCTATCAGATCTAGGTCCTTAAATCTATTTCTCACTTCCACTCTACAATCATAAGGGATATGATTTAGGTCATATCTGAATGGTCTAGCGGTTTTCCCTACTTTCTTCAATATCAGTCTGAATTTGGTAATAAGGAGTTCATGATCTGACCCACAGTCAGCTCCTGGTCTTATTTTTGTTGACTGTATAGAGCTTCTCCATCTTTGGCTGCAAAGAATGTAATCTATCTGATTTCGGTGTTGACTATGTGGTGATGTCCATGTGTAGAGTCTTCCCTTGTGTTGTTGGAAGAGGGTTTTTGCTATGACCAGTGCATTTTCTTGGCAAAACTCTATTAGTCTTTGCCCTGCTTCATTCCACATTCCAAGGCCAAATTTGCCTGTTACTCCAGGTGTTTCTTGATTTCCTACTTTAGCATTCCAGTCCTCTGTAATGAAAAGGACATCTTTTTGGGGTGTTAGTTCTAAAAGGTCTTGTAGGTCTTCATAAAACCGTTCAACTTCAGCTTCTTCAGCGTTACTGGTTGGGGCATAGACTTGGATAACTGTGATATTGTGCTTCAGTCATATCCAACTCTGTGCAACTCTATGGACTATAGCCCACCAGGCTCCTCTGTCCATGGGATTCTCCAGGCAAGAATACTGGAGTGGGTTGCCATGCCCTGTGATCCTTTATTCAATTATCCCTATTTAAAGGTAAGGAAAACTGATATCCAAAGAACCTAACTGGCAGATGCAGAATCGTATTAACATCTGAGGTCAAGGTGGGCACCAATCCAGCTCTCCTAAAACGTGATTATTTAAGTTTGGGATGCTTTAGGTTTTAGCTGTTCAGAGTATAGAATCTATGGAGCATGTACCAATAACACAGCAATTCAAAATATCAGTTCTATGTTTAGTCACAGCAGCAATCTAGTGGTACTTTTTTTTTTTTTTTTTTTTTTTACTCTATTTTACTTTACAGTACTGTATTGGTTTTGGCATACATTGACATGAATCCATCATGGGTGTTCACTCAGTATGCTTGGCTTATTACTATCCCTCTTTCATTTTCCCTTCAGAAATAAAATGTTGATTTATCTCTGAATACTCAATGCTATCAGCATTCAATTACATAAGGGTTAATTGTGAAGCTAGGTGGGAGTTTTAGCAGAGGGATCAATCCCTTATTACAGGAGTAATGAGTTTCCCATGGTTCATTGGTACACCATATCTCCTTGCCTTCCCAGGGCTAGGTGAAACTCTCTGCTGCCTATCTACCTATTAATCACTTGCCCTTGACAGCTGATCAAGAGCATTAAGGAAAAAAAAAAGTACGAAATAGAAAAAGAGTAATGACCTAATTGTTAGCAATACCACTACCACTGCAATCATACATCTCAAAGTCTGCATTTCCGAAGAGCTACATTAGCCAAGGTCTCTCTATTGAAAATGACAGAAACTCACTTACAGTTTGGGCAAAATAGGAAAATTGTTGAAAGGAGACTAAAAGTCAAACAAGAGCCCAAAAAATGGGGAGGAGAGAGTCGCTGAACCTCAAGGACAACAGGGATTACCATCAATCCTCTCCTCTCTGCTTCTACCTGTGCATTTTTATTTCATTCTCAGAAACTAACTTAAACCACAGTGGGAAATATAATGGACAGCAATTTCTCTGCCTTATACCCCCAGCAGAGGATGTCCAAACTTTGAAATTATCCAAGAAACCCAAACTGAGTAGGTGTTCATTTCTAGACAAACTTGCTTATGATCAGGCAGACAGGACCTCATCAGGCAAAAATTTCACAAATGAATAAAGGAAGCACTGCTTCCAAAGGAAAACTGAAGTGCTTGGCAGATTAAAATTTATATAATTTAACATTCCCTAAGAGTATTTTCAACTAGGAAAGTTATGAGCATTTCACTAGGGAACCGCAGCACATAAGTGGCGCTGGTCTCTGGTTCCAAATTTACTAGCTCTGACCTTGTCTCAGTACTATAATCCACTAAGCTACCTTGACCTCAGTATCTAATTCATAAAATGGCAATAAATATTTAAAATTCCTGAAGGCAGAGACTAGAGCAAGTGTGCAGTAGTCATTAGCACGTGCTTCACAGACCACGTGCCTGGGAAGTGAACTTGATCGAGGGTCTCAGTTGCTGTGTTTCAAAGTTCCTTGGCTGGTTTGTGCCAAGGCTGCTGAAAAAGACAATGAGCGAGAGGAGGCGGGATGGAGGCTTGCACAGGAAGCCCCACCGCTGGGAGACACAGTCAGCCACCTCCGGCTCAGGCTCCTACACAGCCTTGTCGCGCGGCTGTCTGCAACGCTTCACTCCAAACTTCTCTCCCTCACTTGGGATCAGAATTACCTTATGGTCGGAGCGATCTCCCAGTATAGTTTTTCAAATCCTTCCCTATTTCCTTTTACCCACGCATTTTGCCTAATAAAAATCCTTTCGTATTTCGTTCTGTCTTCACACCTGCTTGCCACAGGACCTGTACTAATACAAGTCGGTATCAAGTCCCCTTAATGATCTATGAAATAATTTTATGCTCTTCATCTAGGATAGTAGTTTCCATGAAGGACTGAATCAACTGGAAATGTTTTTAAGTACTGATTCCAATTATTCCTCCTACACCTGCTGAATCAAAGTCTCCCAAGCTTATACCTAGAATTCTGTATTTTACAAAAATATAGGGTCTCGTTCTCAGTGTGTCAGAGCTTTTAAGTTTTTCCTCTTGGCCCTCCCCCCATGAAGGACACTCAACAAGACTGAACTCCTTGTCTCTCTCACTGTTGAGGGAGGGAATTTTTGAGTAGTCTTGGTCAATGAGCTTTGACTGGAAATTACATATTATTTCCAGGCCAGAGTATTTAATTACTATTGAGAACCTCCAGATTAGTACTACTCCAAGTGTGGACTGCAAAGTGGTCTTTTTTCTCAATCTATGACAAGAAAGTGGAAATAAGCATTTAGAAACTTTAATCATAATTTGATATTGCTGCCATATTCAAACTTGTGATCAATAACTTATCTTTATTATATTTTATAAAATTAGTCCATGACCGACTAGAAATAAAATAGATAAATAAAAATTGGTCTTCCACCACAGATAATTAGAGAGGTACTCTTTAGAACTTTCATTTTTCTGTGGCACCATGAATGACAATGTTCAAGACATTGGCCATTCTACTAACTTGGATCCAAGAGCAACTAATGAGTCCCACCCATCTTGGCTTTCAGCTCTTGGTGAAACGTAGCTTGAATGAAAAATTTTTGTTTTATTAAGCCATTAAACTTCCTTGATGGCTCAGCGGTAAAGAATTCACCTGCAACTCAGGAGACACAGGAAACTCAGGCTATGGGTTCGATCCTGGGTCTGGAAGATCCCGTGGAGCAGGAACGGCAACCCACTCCAGTATTCTTGCCTGGGAAATCCCATGGACAGAGGAGCTCAGTGGACTATATAGTCCATGGTGTCACAAGAGTCAGACACAACTTACTGACTATACCACCACAAACCACTAAGATTTCAGAGTTGTTTGTTGTTACAGCAAAATTCAGCTCATCCCAACTGATATCATCTCATAGATTTAGGACCAATTCTACAAGATGTAAAAAGAAAATCTAGTTGATATAGTTACTGATCAAAGAAATCTAAGGTCTCATGAGAGAGACAGAGAAAGAATTTAGAACTGGAATTGATCAATGAAGAAATTTCCTCTTTAGAGAGACATGTAAGATTTGCCTTAACATTTCCAGTGAGGGAAGTTAATCTTCTTACGGCATTCCTTGTTCTAAATGTTGATAAATATTGAGTGTCTAATACCAGACTAAGCACTTTATCTGGATTACCATATTTAAGTCTAATGCCAACTCCTAATGTGGGTCCTTTAATTAACATCATTTTTACTAATCAAGGAAAATGAGCTTTATAAGGTTTGGGTAACTTGTCCAAGGTCACAAAGCTAGTAAATAACAAAATCTGACTGAGTTTCAGGTAACTGTACCAAATAATCATTATGTTGCTGCTGCTGCTGCTGCTAAGTTGCTTCAGTCGTGTCTGACTCTGTGCGACCCCATAGACGNTGGGTAACTTGTCCAAGGTCACAAAGCTAGTAAATAACAAAATCTGACTGAGTTTCAGGTAACTGTACCAAATAATCATTATGTTGCTGCTGCTGCTGCTGCTAAGTTGCTTCAGTCGTGTCTGACTCTGTGCGACCCCATAGACGGCAGCCCAACAGGCTTCCCCATCCGTGGGATTCTCCAGGCAAGAACACTGGAGTGGGTTGTCATTTCCTTCTCCAATCATTGTGCTACTGACCGTTATACAGAACTAAAATGTGCCTCTTTGCCTCTTCCATCTACTGGACCTAAGTCTTTTAAGTGGAAAGATATATTAAACCAATTTCTCTCAGTGTGACAGGCATCCAAACATATGATAAAGGGACAGTGAGGGAGAAGAAAACTAAAAACATTGGGTACCTACTCCAAGTATTGTAATGTTTAATCCTCATAGCATAACTTTATCTTACAAATAAGAAAATAATGCCCCAACACTTAATTCTTCTATGGCTAAAATCATAAATGGTAGTCTTAGGATTCAGCTACATGCTTTGCTTTTTTTTTCACTTCACTATGTAGCCTGATTATGGATACAATAGTATTTTTTTCTTTTAAGAGTTGATCTTTCCTAACAATTAAGTAATTATTCACCCATTCATTCTTTTTTTCACTTACAGTAAAAGCCAGTGTGCCCTCTAGCATATAACACCCCGCATCTTCTGGACCCCTTGCCAATGCCATTCTGAACTCACTTCTACCTACTGTCTCCCTCTTACTCATTTAACTTCAGCCACTCCAGACAGCTCAGTGTTATTATCACATAACAAACCACCCCAAGTCTTACTGGTGTAAAAACAATACCCATGTAATGTCATGAAGTCTGGTCGGAAACATGGGAAGAGCTCAGCAGAAACCGCTTGTCTTTGCTACACAAGGTCTGAGGTCTCAGTTGGGAAGACTAGAAGGGTCGGGTAAAGGCTGGAGAGGGGGTGACTTGATGTCCAGGGGCTAGAATCACCTGAAGGCTCACTCACTCACATGTCTAGTGGTTGATGCAGACTGCCGGGTTGGACCCAACTGGGACAACTGGTAGACTATCAAATGTGGCCTTTCCATGTGGCCTGGACTGTCTCACAACATGGTAGCTGGACTTTAAGGGTGAGTGTCCCAAGTGAACACAGTTCAACTGCATGACATATTTATGACCTAGTCTTGGAAACCAGATAGCCTCACTTCATCTCTATTCTCTTGTAACACATACATTCAATAGGAACAAAGTGGAATCACCACTCAATGGAAAGAATTTCAGTATCACGTGGTAAGAAATGTACATGAGATGGATACCCTGTGGTGGCCATGAGACTAGCCTTTTGGGATTTTCTTCACCCTGCCAGACAAACTTCTGCCATAGAGCCTTGGCTGATTCTTCCACCTGGAATACACTTCCCCTAGGAAACTGCTAGACTAAACTCTCTTGTGGTCTTCAAAGCTTTGCTCAAATCTTACCTCTCCAAGGAGATTTGCTCAATGACAAAGACACTCTCCTTGGCCAAACTTTAGCCAAGCTCTCTGAACCCTCTTCTTAACTAGGTCTCAATCTGCATTTCTACCTGCACTATTTGCAGTTTTCTACAACTTATAATGTTCTCAAACAGCAAAATCAAAAACAGAGGCAGAGAGGAATGACTCAGTCACGACACCCACAAAAATTCAAAAATCATTCACGATTTTTCACACACCAACCGTAACTAACAGTTGACCTCCCATTTGCTAGTTTAACCCACAAAACCTGAAAGAACTATTTGTCTGTCTTCCAACCTTTAGGCCCAAGTCTGAACTTCCTCAGGCTAACAAAAGTCGACCATTGATTTCCTAAAAGAAACACGTTTTGTCCATCTCCAGCTTATTTTCTCCACATAATCACTCAAGCACTATTTCAGGCAGGCCTACCTGGCCCCTGGCAATAGGAATGCCCAGGCAACCCTTGAGTACCCTGGCTGAAACCAGACATAGCCTCTGTGTGTCTGTCACCAGCAAAGCTCATTAACAATCCCTGGGAAAGAAAAACAGAATCTGAGTAATAAAGTCTAATCTTTTATTTGTTCCTTGGTGCTTAGTCTGGTTTCACTTGCTCATGTATGTTGTATGCAGAGGCGCTTCAGACCAGAGTTCCCAGTGCCAAACAGCTACACCCAACACTTAAGCGCAGGAACCCTGCTCAGAAGCACTGTGCCTCAGACTGTAGTGCAAGATGGTGGAGGCAGGCAGGCTGTGCATGGATACACCTAGTGAGACATTGTGATTCCAAAAGCAAGCAGCACAGCTGTGCCCACCCCTGAGCACTCCACCCACTCCTCTGACTGAGATCCTGATAAATCTACTGCCCACTGGAAGCCAGGACGGCCTGTGCTCTAGAGTGGAGTTTGAACCTCTTCACTCTCTCCAAAAAATAAAATTGTGTGGATACCTGTATATGTATGGCTGAGTCACTCTCCTGTGCACCTGAAACCATTGCAACACTGTTAATCAGCTATGTTCCAATATAAAATAAAAAGCTAAAAAAAATAAGTTTATAAAAAAGTGGGTGGTTTTTCTTTTTGTTTTTTGTGTTTTTTTTTTTTTTTAATTTTGCCCTTTTTTTTCCTGAACAAAACTCGGTTGTCTTATTGGTTCAAATATATCTGACAGAAAGACCCTTGCTCAGAACCTACTGGGAAGGGTCAGTAACATATTCTGTGGTTTCCCTATTAAGAAGAAGAAATGTTATTTCACAATTTAATTTGTAAAGAAAGAAAGAAAGTAAAAGAGAAACAGAGAAGAGGAAAGACAGTGGGAGAAATATGACAGAGTAAGAAATATGGAAAGCCAAAAAACAGCCAGCAGAAATGACTGCCTATCCAGGACAGCCTCATTCGTACCCCTGATTTGTCTCCATGATAACAGTAATAGTAATAATCTGGAAAGAACTATTTAAAAGCACAACCAATCACAGTAGTTTCTGCTCCGTATGGGAGCTATGAATTACTCTGCTGTATGCACTTGGCCTTTCCTTTAACTCAATAACTACTCTGGCATTAGGCTACCAAACCACAGTTTCTAAGGAGCCTGTAAAACAAAGACATAGTTAAACTGTCTAGCATAAGAAATGGACAAGTATCTAAGACTGTTTAAGAAAGGAAGGTGGGTGAGGGGGAATTTTGTAGAAAAGGAGCTGAGAAAACAGGGTGGCTGGAATCTACAGAGAAATGTCAGCCCACAAGAGATCTCTAATGACAAGAAAGTCAACTGGAGCTGTCATCATTTAAAGTGATTTGCATTGTTGGAATGTATATCTTCTTATTGCTTCTTGCCTTCATAGAGCTCCCTTCATGGATCACAACCTTGCCATGGCAAAGAAGACTGAGTAACTTAATGAAGCTATGATCCATGCTGTGCAAGGCCACTCAAGACAGACAGGTCATAGTGAAGAGTTCTAAAAAAAACAAGGTCCACTGGAGGAGGGAATGGCACACCACCCCAGTATTCTTGCCAGGAGAATCTCATGAACTATATGAAAAGGCAAAAAGATATGACACTGGAAGATGAGCCCCCAGGTCAGAAGGTGTCCAGTATGCTACTGGGGAAGAGCACAGAGCAATTACTAATGGCTCTAGAATGAAGGAAGCAGCTGGGCCAAAGCTGAAATGATGTTCAGTTGTGGGTGTGCCTGGTGGTGAAAGTAAAGTCCAATGCTATAAAGAACAATATTGCATAGGATCTAAATGTAAGACCAGAAACTATAAAACTCCTAGAGGAGAACATAGGCAAACACTCTCCGACATAAATCACAGCAGGATCCTCAATGATCCGCCTCCCAGAATACTGGAAATAAAAGCAAATATAAACAAATGGGATCTAATTAAAATTAAAAGCTTCTGCACAACAAAGGAAACTATAAGCAAGGTGAAAAGACAACCCTCTGAATGGGAGAAAATAATAGCAAATGAAGCAACTGACAAACAACTAATCTCAAAAATATACAAGCAACTTATACAGCTCAATTCCAGAAAAATAAACGACCCAATCAAAAAATGGGCCAAAGAACTAAATAGACATTTCTCCAAAGAAGACATACGGATGGCTAACAAACACATGAAAAGATGCTCAACGTCACTCATTATCAGAGAAATGCAAATCAAGACCACAATGAGATACCACTTCACACCAGTCAGAATGGCTGCGATCCAAAAGTCTGCAAGCAATAAATGCTGGAGAGGGTGTGGAGAAAAGGGAACCCTTTTACACTGTTGGTGGGAATGCAAACTAGTACAGCCACTATGGAGAACAGTGTGGAGATTCCTTAAGAAATTGCAAATAGAACTGCCTTATGACCCAGCAATCCCACTGCTGGGCATACACACCGAGGAAACCAGAATAGAAAGAGACACATGTACCCCAATGTTCATTGCAGCACTGTTTATAATAGCCAGGACATGGAAACAACCTAGATGTCCATCAGCGGATGAATGGATAAGAAAGCTGTGGTATATATACACAATGGAGTATTACTCAGCCATTAAAAAGAATACATTTGAATCAGTTCTAATAAGATGGATGAAACTGGAACCAATTATACAGAGTGAAGTAAGCCAGAAAGAAAAACACCAATACAGTATACTAACACATATATATGGAATTTAGAAAGATGGTAATGAGGACCCTGTATGCAAGACAGCAAAAGAGATACAGATGTGTAGAGCGGACATACGGACTCTGAGGGAGAAGGAGAGGGAGAGGGAGAGGGTGGGATGATTTGGGAGAATAGCATTGAAATATGTATACTATCATGTAAGAAATGAATTGCCAGTCTATGTTCAATGCAGGATGCAGGATGCTTGGGGCTGGTGTATGGGGATGATCTGGAGGGATGATGTGGGGTGGGAGGTGGGAGGGGGGTTCATGTTTGGGAGTTCGTGTAAAAAAATAAATACAAAAAAAATAAATAAATAAACTTCATTTAACAAAAAAAAAAAATATATTGCATAGGAACCTAGAATGTTAGGTCCATTAATCAGGTTAATTGGACATGCTCAAGCAGGAGATGACAAGACTGAAAATCAGCATCGTAGGAATCAGTGAACTAAAATGGATGGGAATGGGTGAATTTATTTCAGAAGAATCCCTTAGAGGAAATGAAGTAACTCTCATAGTCAACAAAAGAATTCAAACTGTAGTACTTGGGTGCAACCACAAAAATGACAGAATGATCTTGGTTCATTTCCAAGACAAACCATTCAATATCACAGTAATCCAAGACTATGCCCCAACCACTGATGCTGAAGAAGATGACGTTGACCAGTTCTATGAAGACCTAAAAGATCTTCTAGAACTAATACCAAAAAATGATATCTCTTTCATCATACAGGGTTGGAATGCAAAAGTAGGAAGGCAAAAGATATATAGAAAAACAGATAGGTTTAGACTTGGAATACAAAATAAAGCAGGGCAAAGGCTAGCAGAGCTTTGTCAAAAGAACACACTGGTCATAGCAAACACCCTCTTCCAACAACACAAGAGACAACTCTACACATGGACATCACCAGGTGGTCAACACTGAAATCAGATTAATTATATTATTTGCAGCCAAAGATAGAGATGCTGTATACAGTCAGCAAAAACGAGACTGCAACTGACTGTGGCTAAGACCATAAACTCCTTATTGCAAAATTCAGACTTAAATTGAAGAAAGTAGGGAAAATCACTATGTCATTCAGGAATGACCTAAATCAAATCCCTTATGATTATACAGTAGAGGTGACTAATAGATTCAAGGGATTAGATCTGGTAGACAGAGCACCTGAAGAATTATAGAAAGAGGTTCATAACACTGTACAGGAGGCACTGGCGAAAACAACCTCAAAGGAAAAGAAATGCAAAAGGGCAAAGTGGACATCTGAGGGGGCCTTACAAACTGCCGAAGAAAGAAGAGAAGTGAAAAGCAAGGGAGAAAGGGAAAGATATACCCAACTGAATGCAGATTTTCAGAGAATAGCAAGGAGAGGTAAGAAGGCTTTCTTAAATGAACAATGCAAATAAGTAGAGGAAAACAATAGAACAGGAAAGACTGGAGATCTCTTCAAGAAAATTGGAGATATCCAGGGAACATTTGGTGCAAGGATGGGAACATTTCATGCAAAGATGAGCACAATCAAGGGCAGAAACGGTAACCACACTAACCACCACACTAACCACCACGCCAACCACAATGGTGTGATCTGACCTAGAGCCAGACATCTTGGAGCTTGAAGTCAAGTGGGCCTTAGAAAGCATCACTACGAACACATGAAAAGATGCTCAACATCACTCATTATCAGAGAAATGCAAATCAAGACCACAATGAGATACCACTTCACACCAGTCAGAATGGCTGCGATCCAAAAGTCTGCAAGCAATAAATGCTGGAGAGGGTGTGGAGAAAAGGGAACCCTCTTACACTGTTGGTGGGAATGCAAACTAGTACAGCCACTATGGAGAACAGTGTGGAGATTCCTTAAGAAATTGCAAATAGAACTGCCTTATGACCCAGCAATCCCATTGCTGGGCATACACACTGAGGAAACCAGAATAGAAAGAGACACATGTACCCCAATGTTCATCGCAGCACTGTTTATAATAGCCAGGACATGGAATATGGGGATGATCCGGAGGGATGATGTGGGGTGGGAGGTGGGAGGGGGGTTCATGTTTGGGAGTTCATGTACACCCGTGGCAGATTCATGTCAATGTATGCCAAAACCAATAGAGTACTGTAAAGTAAAATGGATGCTCTAAAAAAAAAAAAGAAAGAAAGAAAGCATCACTACAAACAAAGCTAGTGGAGATGATGGAATTGCAGCTGAGCTATTCAAAATCCTAAAAGATGATTCTGATAAAGTGCTGTACTCATATGTCAACAAATTTGTAAAACTCAGCTGTGGCCGAAGGACTGGAAAAAGTTGAGTTTTTGTTCCAGTCCCAAAGAAGGACAGTGCCAAAGAATGTTTAAACTACAGCATAATTGGGGTAATTTCATATGATAGCAGGGTTACACTCAAAATTCTACAAGCTGGCCTTCAGTAATATGTGAACCTAGAACCTCTGTAAGTACAAGCTGGGTTTAAAAAAGACAGAGGAACCAGAGATCAAGGTTTGTTGGATCACAGAGAAAGCAAGGGAATTCCAGGAAAAAAAAAAATCTACTTCTGCTTCACTGATTATGCTAAAGCCTTTGACTGTGTGGATCATAACAAACTGAAAAATTCTTAAAGAGATGGTAATACCAACCACATTACCTGTCTCCTAAGAAAAACGTATGCGGGTCAAGAAGCAACATGCAGAACCTTACATGGAACAACTGACTATTTCAAAATCGGGAAAGGAGTATGACAAAGCTGTATACTGTCACCCTGCTTATTTAACTTATATGCAGAGTACATCATGTGAAATACCAACCTGGATGAATCAAAAGCTAGAATCAAGACTGCTGGGAGAAATATCAACAACCTCAGATAAGGAGGTGATAACCACCCTATGGCAGAAAGTGAAGAAGAACCAAAGAGCCTCTTGATGAGGGTGACACAGGAGAGAGAAAAAGCTGACTTAAAACTCAACATTCAGAAAGCTAAGATCATGGCATCTGGTCCCATCACTTCATGGCAAATAGAAAGGGAGAAAATAGAAACAGTAATAGACTGTATTTTCTTGGGCTCCAAAATCACTGTGAACTTTGACTGCAGCCATGAAATTAGAAGACAACTGCTCCTTGGGAGGCAAGCTATGAGAAACCTAGACTGAGATACCACTTTGACAACAAAGGTTTGCACAGTCAAAGCTCTGATTTTTCCAGTAGTCATGTATGGATGTGATAACTGGCCCATAAAGAAGGCTGAGCACCAAAGACCTGATGCTTTTCAATTGTGGTGCTGGAGATCACCCTTGAGAGTCCCTTGGACTTCAAGGAATCAAACAAGTCAATCCTAAAGGAAATCAACCCTGAATATTCACTGAAAGGACTGATGCTGAAACTGAAGCTCCAATACTTTAGCTACCTGATGCAAAGAGCCAACTCAGTGGAAAAGGCCCTGATGCTGGGAAAGATTGAAGGCAAAAGGAGAAGAGGGCGGCAGAGGATGAGATGGTTAGATAGCATTACTGACTCAATGAACATGAATCTGAATAAACTCGGGGAGGGGTTGCAAAAAGCCAACAGGACTTAGCGACTGAACAACAATACATAGAACCTTGGGTTCATGACAGCTCTGGGGCATGGAGTCACTGGGAACACACCTCACACAGAGTGACTTACTGACTCAATGAACATGAATCTGAATAAACTCGGGGAGGGGTTGCAAAAAGCCAACAGGACTTAGCGACTGAACAACAATACATAGAACCTTGGGTTCATGACAGCTCTGGGGCATGGAGTCACTGGGAACACACCTCACACAGAGTGACATCATGCCAAAAGTAAACGATACCCCACTTTTCATTGTGACAATCCACCCACTGTACTCACACAACAGAATGGGGAACTTCACGTCAGCCTCAGTTTGCAGGAAACCCTAGAGCACACGCACATGGAATCTGAGCCAATTCCATGTTAGGCTCACAGGACCGAGCAGCCCTAGATGACATCTATGCAAAAACGACTACAGATAAGATTTCAGTCTCTAAAGAAACTTGAAATAAGAGAAAATAAGAATACTGTATTTTCCCAGTGACAAAGAATGTGTTGTTTAGAGCATACCTTTCTGTAGCATGTGATTTCTGGATTTTCATCACCTTTGAGCTTTTTGTCAACTCTGTAAGCTGTGGAACACTTAGTTCAGTTCAGTTCAGTTCAGTCGCTCAGTCGTGTCCGACTCTGCGATCCCATGAATTGCAGCACGCCAGGCCTCCCTGTTCATCACCATCTCTCGGAGTTCACTCAGACTCACGTCCATTGAGTGCATGATGCCATCCAGCCATCTCATCCTCTGTCGTCCCCTTCTCCTCCTGCCCCTAATCCCTCCCAACATCAGAGTCTTTTCCAATGAGTCAACTCTTCGCACGAGGTGGCCAAAGTACTGGAGTTTCAGCTTTAGCATCATTCCTTCCAAAGAAATCCCAGGGTTGATCTCCTTCAGAATGGACTGGTAGGATCTCCTTGCAGTCCAAGGGACGCTCAAGAGTCTTCTCCAACACCACAGTTCAAAAGCATCAATTCTCCAGTGCTCAGCCTTCTTCACAGTCCAACTCTCACATCCATACATGACCACAGGAAAAACCACAGCCGTGACTAGACGGACCTTAGTCGGCAAAGTAAAGTCTCTTGCTTTTGAATATACTATCTAGGTTGGTCATAACTTCTCTTCCAAGGAGTAAGCGTCTTTTAGTTTCATGGCTGCAGTCACCATTTGCAGTGATTTTGGAGCCCAAAAAAATAAAGTCTGACACTGTTTCCACTGTTTCCCCATCTATCTCCCATGAAGCAATTGGACCGGATGACATGATCTTTGCTTTCTGAATGTTGAGCTTTAAGCCAACTCTTTTGCTCTCCTCCTTCACTTTCATCAAGAGGCTTTTTAGTTCCTCCTCACTTTCTGCCATAAGGGTGGTGTCATCTGCATATCTGAGGTTATTGATATTTCTCCCGGCAATCTTGATTCCAGCTTGTGTTTCTTCCAGTCCAGCGTTTCTCATGATGTACTCTGCATAGAAGTTAAATAAGCAGGGTGACAATATACAGCCTTGACGTACTCCTTTTCCTATTTGGAACCAGTCTGTTGTTCCATGTCCAGTTCTAACTGTTGCTTCCTGACCTGCATACAGATTTCTCAAGAGGCAGGTTAGGTGGTCTGGTATTCCCATCTCTTTCAGAATTTTCCACAGTTTATTGTGATCCACACAGTCAAAGGCTTTGGCATAGTCAATAAAGCAGAAATAGATGTTTTTCTGGAACTCTCTTGCTTTTTCCATGATCCAGCGGATGTTGGCAATTTGATCTCTGGTTCCTCTGCCTTTTCTAAAACCAGCTTGAACATCAGGGAGTTCACGGTTCACGTATTGCTGAAGCCTGGCTTGGAGAATTTTGAGCATTACTTTAATAGCATGAGAGATGAGTGCAATTCTGTGGTAGTTTGAGCATTCTTTGGCATTGCCTTTCTTTGGGATTGGAATGAAACCTGACCTTTTCCAGTCCTGTGGCCACAGCTGAGTTTTCCAATTTTGCTGGCATATTGAGTGCAGCACTTTCACAGCATCATCTTCCAGGATTTAAAACAGCTCAACTGGAATACCATCACCTCCACTAGCTTTGTTCGTAGTGATGCTTTCTAAGGCACACTTGACTTCACATTCCAACATGTCTGGCTCTAGATTAGTGATCACATCCTCATGATTATCTGGGTCGTGAAGATCTTTTCTGTACAGTTCTTCTGTGTATTCTTGCCACCTCTTCTTAATATCTTCTGCTTCTGTTAAGTCCATACCATTTCTGTCCTTTATCGAGCCCATCTTTGCATGAAATGTTCCCTTGGTATCTCTAATTTTCTTGACGATATCTCTAGTCTTTCCCATTCTGTTGTTTTCCTCTATTTCTTTGCATTGATTGCTGAAGAAGGCTTTCTTATCTCTTCTTGCTATTCTTTGGAACTCTGCATTCAGATGCTTAAGGCAATAAAAATGGCTCTTGACTATGATCACAAAAATGAATTGACTGGTGAAGGGACAACTATCTTCCTCCAAGCCAATTTTTGACAATATGCAAATCACTGTTTGTATATAAATCACTGTTTTTAATCTCTTTTGAAGTAGATACAGTATCTGCCTGAACTCTGCATTAATAACGAGCTAATAAAATTTTTAACATATGTTGAATTTATATCTTCTGAAAATTATAACCTTCTTTTTAACTGTATTTTTAACAAAGGTACTTATTATAAGCCAAACATTATACTACATATCCTACATTCAGAACACACGTATCGTCCTCGAAACAACTGGATTTGGATACTATTATTATCCCCACTTAATAGATCAAGGTCAACAAATGGTAGCCCAGTGAGCCAAATCTGGCCCGATAAATTTATCTGCAGCCTGTTTTTGTCAATGAGATTTTGCTACAACACAGCACACCCACTAGTTTATGCACTGTCTTTAGTTGTTTATGCCCCACAACCACAAAACTAAATAGCCGCACCAGAGACTACACAGCTCACAAAGCCTATAGTATTCATTATCTGTCCCTTTACAGAAAAGGTTTGCAGATCTCGGCAACAAAAGAGAAAACAGGCTTTAAAATGTTATGAAAATTATTCAGATTCAGTTAGCAAATGGCATCGCCCTATCTCTTACGCCTCCTTCCCTGAATATTCCCTCAGGGGCCAATACACCTTGGCTATTAGTTGTTCAAAATCAGATCCTTTATGACGTAATTATGGTATCTCTAGGGGCTTCCCTAGTGGCTCAGGTGGTAAAGAGTCTGCCTGCAGCGTAGGAGACTGGGGTTCGATCTCTGGGTTGGAAAGATCCCCCCTGGAGAAGGAAATGGCAACCTACTCCAGTATTCTTGCCTGGAAAATCTCACGGATGGAAGAACCTGATAGGCTACAGTCCATGGGGTCCCAAAGAGTTGGACACCACTGAGAGACTTCAACTTTTTTCTTTCTATGTTATCTTTAAAAAAGATTGCTGGGGTCCAGCCCCGGTGGATCCAGGGTGATTCGAAGGTGAGACGGAGTCGGTGTCCTTAGAAAAATACATATTTAATTACAGATATAGAGAGATTAGAAATGGATAGTGTAGTAGGAAATATTAGTGGAGAAAAAGAGAAAAACGGGGAGCAAGAAAGAACAACATGGGGGAATCAGTCTTTCCAGGAACTGATCCCATTTCTTTATTTTTCAGGTTTGCTTATATACTTTTTGTTACACATAGGGATGAATACAGTCACGCGGGGGTCAGCAGTCCTGACTTTTATCAAAATCAGGTGCTTTACATAAAAACAGGCCTTAGGGGTTTTACATCATCTTCTGGCCATGAGGCCTGCTGACATTTTATTGTCCTTTCTTTCTGATAACCAAAAAACTTATTTTTTACAAGGGTGTTTTTTCTTAAACAAGCGCCACCCTCCAAATAAAGTTGCATTCCTATAGGGTGAGGGTGTAGTGAGTTACAATCAAGAAAGGAATTTATTTAACCCAAGGTTAACATGATTAATCTTAAAGGTTAATACTTATTTCTCCTATATGTTGGTTATATTTATTATAAAGGCAGGGAATATGGAGATTTAGCAGCAAACATCAGCCCAACAAATAAAAACCCTTCACCAATGTTCCCCTGAAAATCTATTTAGTCTTAAGATAGTGATAAAGTTACATTTTTACATAGCAAGGACACAGTGATTTATAACAAAGTACAGTATCTATAACAAAAGAGGAAATTCATTAACTCAAAAAGTCTAGTATTGCTAACATTAAAAACTACTATATTTCCTTTTCTATATTCCAAATACATTGATTAATATATTTCCAGGTGCCTAAGGATATGGAGGCCTGGTGGCAATCATTGACTCAACAATGAGAAAAGTCCTATGCTAATACTCCAAACTCTCTGTGCTGTTTATGGTTGAGAGGTTGTCAGACAAGCTAGTCTGTCAGCAGAGAGGTTTGACCTGAGACACCCTTATCACACCCAGGGCAGGGAATTAGCAGTAATTATTGGCACGACAAATGAAAAAACCCTTCACCAATATAATTCCTAACCAACCCACTATACTGATAATTTCTAACTTCCCAAAGGAATCTGCCTTTAGTAAGTCCAAAACATCTTGTGCCTCTCACAGTTGGGGGGCTGTTGTGGCCAGACGAATCTGTACAGACAGGCCAGATAACCTTCAGAGGAGTTGAAACACTCTTGTCACGCCCAGGAATTTTTATTGACCTGGAGCTGCACGTTTACTCCTTCTCCAAGAGAACCGGCAGGGAACAGCCCCCCATAAAGTCAGAGGTGTAGGCGAGAGCATGAAACAGTAAAGTAGATAGACTCTGGTTTGGGGGTTAGATGCTTGGGAACAGTGGGTTTCCTGAGGCTTGATCACGCCTTTGCGTATGCCAAGCCTCCTTTCTCATGACCTTTGCCATGGGCAGAGCTCCTCACGCTGGCTCCCGGCAAAAGATCTTTCCTGCCTCCATTTACGTACTCACACTTGGAATTTCTTTGTGAGTGAGTGAGTGAAAATCGCTCAGTTGTGTCCAACTCTTTGCAACCCCATGGTCTATACCATCCATGGAATTCTCCAGGCCAGAATACTGGAGTAGGTAGCCTTTCCCTTCTCCAGGGGATCTTCCCAACCCAGGGATCCATCCCAGGTCTCCCGCATTATAGGCGGATTCTTTACCATAGGAAGGGATCATTCTTTCATGGTGCCATAATAGGCAAAAATGCAAAGTGCTTGAAAATAGAACAAACTTAAGTGAGGTTTGTGTGAAGGTGGTAGTGACTGGGAACAGGCCCCATTCTCTGAGTTGAAAAAAAAGCCGAGTCATTTACTCACACGTGGCGAGGAAGAGAAAGGAACGATGGGTCAAAGGGAGGTTGGCACAGGACAAAAACTGAGGTTGCCTAAGGGAAGCTGGGCACACACCACCATGATTTACTCTCCCTCACCACCTTCAATCTATCTTGCATTTTGTTTCCAAAGTGGGGATAAAATATTGTTGCAACAGCAACTTCCTATTAGCCTGGTTGAAAATGGTGGGAGCAATTGTTCTATCTAAAGCTGGTCTATAGATCACTGTCTAAAGCTGTTGTGTGAAGTGGCATTTTGAGAGCTTCCTTTGGCGTTTGTCATCGCTCCCTCCTTCCCCCACCTCTAGCCCCTTCTCCCTCATGGCCCCAATTAGTGGGTGCAGGTGTGGTTGGGGGGAGGCCCATGGTTTCCCTTCAAAGGAACAAGTGCACAGAACTGTAAAATCAATGAAGTCTGCCCAGCACTTGTGGTTAATTGTAATTTTTCAAAACCCCACAAAGAAGTGAAAGGGCCTAGGTGTCAATGGAAAGGCTAATCAGAATTTAGAAAGGCAATGAAAACCATGTAAATAGGATTCACCACCAAGGGTAAAGTGTTTCAGCAATTAATTCACTAGTTATTCAGCACAATTTGGAATGAGAGGGCTATGGTTTTAGATTTTATTTTCATTCCTTTCAATAAGAGAGAGGGGAAAAAAAAAAAAAAAACTTTACCAAAGACCACTGCCCACTTGCCTGAATCAAGTCTTGAGGATACAGGCAACAAAATCTCCAACAGAAATGTGGAAAAGTTAGCACTATAAAGCAAAAGGACACTTGTTTTTGAGAGCTGACACAGGAAGGCAAGACACGTCCTTGTTCCGCCTCGGCTGGGAACATGTGTGCCAGGTAACTCAAACTTTTTTGCCCCCAGCCCATTGTATTCACCTGTGAATGGCTACAAAAGCACCTTGAGTGTTGATTTTGGAGTTACAAATAACTTAGCAAGTAGACAAATGAACAAATACAGAATCCATGACTGATGAAGATTGACTGTGTCTATTTCCCTCCACAAACTGCATAAGCAGCAAGTAACACACCTTGGGGACAACACAGATCAGCATTGCCAAAATATACAATATAAACATTCCTCAATTTTAAAGACCTCAGGCACAAGCGTCAAATACTGTGAATTCTTTAGGGGACTGTCAAGTGGACTAGTTGGTATGAAAGATGTGTGAAGGGGGAAAATGTTGATTGCTTCATTTCTAGCAGGTATTGTGTGAAACAGTGGTCATTCTTGACATCCTTAAAGCTGCCATAGTGACTGATCTCCCATTTCTCTAAAACCCTAAGCACCTAAAATCCAATCTCAAGCAACCCTAAGGGCTTCTCACAGTGTCCTTCCAAAAATCCTCAAAGCTTCAACACATTAACCTTGAGAATATTAAAGGTCTCTAGGGAAAAAAAAGACTCTGATGTATAATAAGTCTGTTAAAGAAAGCCTTGAGTCAAGAAAATACTAACAACTGAAAAGTCAACAAGTAGTATTAGCTGTTTTGCATATTGTGTGTAAAAAATTGGCTTTCAGTGCAAAAGCCTGCATTGTCTACATACAGCACATCCTTTCAGGTTATCAGATTCTAGCCTTTTATTATTTTTTAGCTTGACTATAACCATAACCCTTTTGAGTTATAGTGAAGTGAACGTCACTCAGTCATGTCTGACTCTTTGCGACCCCATGGACTGTCCATGGAATTCTCTAGGCCAGAATACTGGAGTGGGTCACCTTTCCCCTCTCCAGGGTATCTTCCCAACCCTGGGATCAAACCCAGGTCTCTTGCATTGCACATGGATTCTTTACCAGCTGAGCCACAAGGGGAGCCATTATATGTAACAGTTAAACATGTAAGTTCTGGCCAGTCCAATAGGATTTAATTGACTTTTCTAATATCAAGGGGAAAATACAGTTTTGCTATTGGCAATTTTTTTAAATTTTTAATTGCAAGATAATCACTTCACAATATAGTGTGATGGATGGGTCCTGCCATACATCAACATTAATCAGCCATAGCGCCATTGGCAATTCATTTCAACATTCCTTTGCTTGCTAGATGAGTTTGTGCTGTTTGACTTTTCCTTTGAACCCATTATAACACATATTCCCTGTCTTTCCTTCTACTTGCTTAGGTTCAGTAAATGGAAGAAGTCTGTGAATTAAAGTAACAAAAGTCAAGTTAGCAAGAAAAAAAACACAATTTTAATATTTATGTGCATTGGAGTTCACAGAGAAAAAGTGAAACTCAAAGAAGTGATTAGGATTGGGAGCTTATGTACCATTTTAACAAAGAAAAGGGGGGATAAGCTTCAAGGGATAACGAATCACAGGGAACAGGAACAAGGTCTTACTTAGTTATCTGTACAGACTCACATTGGTGTCAGGTCTCTGTCTCCAGTGAGACTCTGAGTCTCACCTCCTTCTCTTCTCAGAGGTGGGGGTCCGGAAGGAGGGTGGACGAGGGTGGACATCTTAAAAGGGAAACGTATGCCCTGTTTTCAGGTACATAAGGGCAAGGCCAAAGGCTCTTCCTGCCTCTGTGGATTCTCAATTGCTTTCAGCTCAAAGTAATCCTAATGCCAAAGCGGCATATTTGGGGATGACATATTCTGATGCTCGTCACCTCACAGATGAGTAAAATTAAGTCCTTAATGCATGTTCATTCTTTTAAAATTGTATATATTTTACCTTTTTCTAAAGAGCTGTTCCCAGGGTCTTAATTCCATTGTGCCTTGCGTAAGGAACATAGAAGACCAAAGTCAGGTGTTCGCTAGGTCTTATACATCATAGTTCAGACACTATGTACAGAGCAGCTGCGGGATCAGCTCTACTCACAGAGGACGGTTCTCTCATCTGTGCTGTGTCATCAGGGGCAGGCTGAGGGGCAGGGACCCTTGGAAGAGTGTTTCTGTGCCATGACTGGAGTTTAAGTGGAAGATATCCTAATTAACAAAAGAGTTGTAAAGGACTGTGAACAACTTCCTCAAACATATGTCAAATCTTGGGTAGCACCCAAGTTTGGTACAGTGCTCTAAATAACTTCCCAAGATGACTATTGAGCATAACTCTGAGAAATTAGTTGGCTGAGGGACCCAAGAGGTTCTCTAGACTATTGAAGTGGACTATTTGTCTGGAACCTCAGGCATCATGTAAAGACAGATTCTGGCCAGCAAATCACCTTACTACTGAAATATAGTAGTTCTAGTCTTTTTTTGCCTTTTTTTTTTTTTTTAAAAGAATGAGTGTGTGTGTCTGTGTATTCTTGCCTATGAAAAGAAGGAGATATAGAGAGGGAGGGAGGGAGACAGAGAGAGAGTGATCGTCTATTATCTAAGTAACAGTCCAGAGGAATGATGGCTGGAAACTGTTGTACTTTACACTAAGGAGTTTCTATAACAATTACCAGTGGAAACACAGAAATTCCTACCTGGCAAGGACTTCAGAAAATCTGAGAGACAGTCTCAGAACCAGACTAATCATAGCTACTGCATTTCTTGAATTTTCTTACTTGGAGATAATTAATCACTATCTGGAAGCTCAGCCCAAACTTCAAAGTAGCTGTCACATAGCTCTTCTGACCTAAGGAAAGAGTTCTTAAACATATGAGCCATTATGCCTGGATTCAGATGAAATCCAGTCCTGCTACTTAACCAACACAGATATCATGTCTCGATTCCAACAACTAAGTTTTTTAAACTTTACTCCCAATTCCTATTTCCTTACTAATATCCCTTTTATATATTAAATTCAAAAAGTGAAAGTGTTAGACATAACACAAGATCTTTGCAACCCCATGAACTGTATAGCTCACCAGGCTCCTCTGTCTATGGAATTCTCCAGGCAAGAATACTGGAGTCGGTAGCATTCCTTTCTCCAGGGGATCTTCCCCACCCAGGGATTGAACCTGGGTTTCCTGAATTGCAGGCAGATTCCCTACTATCTGAGCCACCAGTGAAGCCCTTTTACATATAAGTAATGGGCATTTGTTTTTTTTAGGACCATCTACTCTCCAGTCTCCTCCTTCCTACTCATACCCTGATCTCTTTTATGAGAAAATCCTTCTTTGTAAGTATCCTCAGTGGGAAGTGGCATTTATCTCTGACCTTAGAACCAAAAGAGGCCATATTATTTTATCACTGTTCAGAATAATCAGTGAGATGGCTGCATGACTTAGCCTCAGCCAGCCACATTTGTAACATGCATCAGCTTTTGAAAATGTTCAATGCTACCAAAGAAAAACGTATGTAGTTTATAAAACACAGGCAAACTCTTTTAAGGTGTCTTCAGTATAGGTAACAACTAGGAAGCAAAAAAGTTTCTGGGACATAGGTAGAGCCAATGAGGTATTATAAGCAGAAGATAAGAAACTAGCCAGAACAGTATGTGTGTGTGAAGCAGGAGTGAAAAGACCAAAAGATGCCAAATATCCATGAAGCACCTGGTTATTAAACACACACGTGACTAAGTATACTGGAGGCACGAAATATTCAGGATGCCTTAACTATATACAAGGATTTCATTCATCATCCATTGGTGGCACTCACTCTGCCCTCCCATCTTCTCTGTCCACAAAGTACAAACCAACCCATGGCTTCGCTTCAGGTTACTCAGCAAGCTCCAGCTACAGCTAGTTGTCCTGGTCCGTGTGTGTCTGCAGCACAGCAAGTGTCATTGATCCAGAGCATCATCCCTCTGTGGGCTTATTTGCTCAAACCTAACTTTTGGTCCTTGTAACCACACCTCTGGCGCAGAGACTGATGTGGCATAGAGAGATGGAAACTATGAGCGCTGCATATCCTGAGATTCCAATTGTATGGCCTTTCCATTCTGTGTGTACTAGACGGCTTATACCTAACTTACTCCAGCTCTTTACTCTAGTTTCTCAGTGTGCCTTAATTTGATTTAGTAAATCATGTTATTTGAAATTCTTAATTTGGTCTCTGAACCTCTCTGTTCTATGATCTCAGACGTAGTCTGCCCGCCAGTGTATTTGGTGGCTATCACTCCCTCAAGGTAATAAGGCTAATCCGTCCTCAGATTGGGGTTGAGAATGAATGATACAAGGGCGTGTTGTAGCAGCCTGCCTGGGCTGTGCTTGCCTTGGAGTCCTGCCTATGGTCCTTGCCCCAGTCTCCAAACTCTTCCCGATTCCAGCATTTTTTTTCTTTCTCTTCCTTTATGATGAAAGATGACATACATAAGGGAAAGTGTATAGCATATGTATCAGATTTGACAAATAACTGTAACACAGACAAGCATGCCACCTCACCAACAGGTAGGGAAATTAATGACAGATGCAGGAATTAATCTTGCCCAAGGCTAATTCTCCTGTAAGTGGGTCTATGAAAACAATTTGTTTCCCACACAGATAGCACCACAGCCATGGGCTACAGACTGGTGCAAAGGCAATCAATCTGGGTCAACAGAAGACTTGGATCATGGTCTTGTGACTCTCTCAGCAGAGAATAATTTCTGATGTTGCAAGTCTTATCATTTGCTTGTCACAGAGCTACACTCCCAGACTCAGACACCAGCCCCTGGATATGAAGGCATGGTGCTCTTCCCAACGTGGAGACTAAGCTGGCAGAGAAGGGCTAGAACCAAGGCTCTGTCACTGGAAATTAAAAAGCCCCAAAACCCAAGGGTTACAGTCTTCCTCCTAGAGTCTTATCTCTCCCAATACATGTGCACGTCCCAGGGTCCTGCCCATGTGTCACTGACACTGTCAGCGCTTGTCTCTTAACCCAACTCCAAGAGCAAAGGCCTGCGTTATGCCTGGTGACTTGTCCTCATTTGCATGCTGCAAACCCTGCCAGCACCTGGACCCCCATCTTTACAAACCTTTCCCCACTCATAAACCTCTCCCTCTCTCCTGGGAATTACTACACTCCTATTTTTGTGATCACTATTTTCTTGTTTGTTTTTTAATAATTCTACCACTTAGAAATTCTCAACAACTGTTTCATCTCTGTTCCTGTTTTGGAACTTTGTACAGTATATGAGATATTTTATGCTGCTGTCTGTATATATAATTTATTCATTTTTGTTGCTGTGAAGTTATTTATAAGTTAATTATAAGTCAAGGCTATGGTTTTTCCAGTCGTCATGTATGGATGTGAGAGTTGGACTGTGAAGAAAGCTGAGTGCCAAAGAATTGATGCTTTTGAACTGTGGTGTTGGAGAAGACTCTTGAGAATGTCCCTTGAACTGCAAGGCAGTCCAACCAGTTCATTCTAAAGGAAATCAGTCCTGGGTGTTCATTGGAAGAACTGATGCTAAAGCTGAAACTCCAATACTTTGGCCACCTCATGCAAAGAGTTGACTCATTGGAAAAGACTCTGATGCTGGGAGGGATTGGGGGCAGAAGGAGAAGGGGACGGCAGAGGATGAGATAGCTGGATGGCATCACGGACTCAATGGACGTGACTTTGAGTGAACTCTGGGAGATGGTGATGGACAGGGAGGCCTGGCGTGCTGCAATTCATGGGGTTGCAAAGAGTCAGACACAACTGAGCAACTGAACTAAGTCCATTCTATTGCAGATGATCACCTCAAAGTGCAATTGCTGGGTAGTTGTTGGATGTGTGTGCGCGTGTGTGTGTGTGTGTTTGCATGCTGTGTACGCTAAGTCGCTTCAGTCGTGTCTGACTCTTTGTGACCCCATGGACTGTAGCCCACCAGGCTCCTCTGTCCCTGGGGATTCTCCAGGCAGGATGCTGGAGTGGGTTGCTGTTTCCTCCTTCTGGGGATCTTCTTAACCTAGGGATAGAACCCGCATTTCTTATGTCCTCCTGCACTCGCAGGTGGGTTCTTTATCACTAGTGCCACCTGGGAAGCCCAGCTGTTGGTGTGAAGTGAAAGTGAAGTCGCTCAGTTGTGCCCAGCTCTTTGCAACCTCACGGACTGTAGCCTACCAGGCTCCTTTGTCCATGGGATTCTCCAGGCAAGAGTACTGGAGTGGGTGGCCATTTCCTTCTCCAGGGGATCTTCCTGACCCAGGGATCGAACCCGGGTCTCCCACACTGCAGGCAGGCGCTTTACCGTCTGAGCCACCAGGGAGGCCTGCTGGTGTACTCGCACTCGATTCTGAGGAGATGATGGCAGAGAATTTTCCATGGTGGCCATTTCCTTCTCCAGGGGATCTTCCTGACCCAGGGATCGAACCCGGGTCTCCCACACTGCAGGCAGGCGCTTTACCGTCTGAGCCACCAGGGAGGCCTGCTGGTGTACTCGCACTCGATTCTGAGGAGATGATGGCAGAGAATTTTCCACGGTGCCTGCACCAGTTTATGCTTCTGCAGCGGAAGGAAAGGCTTCCCTGGTGGCTCAGCATCTGCCTGCCAATGCAGGAGATGCAGGTCCAATCCCTGGGTCAGGAAGATCCCCTGGAGGAGGAAATGGCAGACCACTCCAGTACTCTTGCCTGGGAAATCCGGTGGACAGAGGAGCCTGAGGGGCTACAGTTCATGGGGCTGTAGAGAGTTGGACACAACTTAGTGATTAAACAAGAACAAAGTCAAAGAAAGCTTTCTTATTGTACATCCTCACCTCCACTGTTATTGTCTGATTTTTCAACGTTTGACAATCTGGTGAGTCTGTAATGATTTCTTCCTGTGGTTTTACTTTGCATTCTCCTTATTTCCAACGAGGTTGAACACCTTTGCATTCACTTATCAGTCATTTTATCTTTTGTTAAATGCTCATTCAAGTTCCATGTACAAATCTGTACTGAGATGTCCTTCTCCCATATTTCACATTTACCCACTCCAGTGTACTTGCCTGGAGAATCCCATGGACTGAGGAGCCTGGTGGGTTGCAGTCCATGGGGTNTGCATTCACTTATCAGTCATTTTATCTTTTGTTAAATGCTCATTCAAGTTCCATGTACAAATCTGTACTGAGATGTCCTTCTCCCATATTTCACATTTACCCACTCCAGTGTACTTGCCTGGAGAATCCCATGGACTGAGGAGCCTGGTGGGTTGCAGTCCATGGGGTCACAAAGAGTCGGACACGACTGAGTGACTTTACTACTACTACTTAGACGCTCTTTACATATTTTCGCTCTAGACATGTGGCCCTACGCTGTAGTGTGCCTTTACACTCTTTTTAAGGTGTCTTTTGGTGCAGAGAGTTCTTAATTTTAATGCAGTCGTTGGGGGGAAGCAATCTTTTCCTTTATGGATAGAGTCTTTTGGGTCTTTTAAGAAAATCCTTCCCAACTGTGACTTCATGAAGATATATTCCTGCACTATCTTCTAAAATGCTTTATAGTTTTACCTTTCACATTTTGATCTTTAAGCCACTGGGAATTGACTTTTCAGTGAATAATCCTGCTTTAATGCAAAGTCAGGTTCTTCAACCTCCAATCAATTTTCCAAATCCCCAGTCATCTTATAATAAATTCTCTGTTTTCTCTAGATAGCCAACATAAGTTTCTGCTGCTTTCAATCAAGAGGTCCGGCTGATAAAGTGCTCCTGTTCCTGGAATCCTGCCTCTCAACCCCAGCCCAGCTCTGTGCCCCGTGACTTGATACACACTGGGTTTTGTCTGTGGTTTGGACCACACCCAAAGATAGCCATGCTCCATGATATTCTGTCTTACCCAGCTGACTACTTCCTATTTCAGAACCTGCCGTGGGACTGCTTCCACCAACTCCTGACCCACTTCTCAGCTTCACCATAAGCTAAAAACCATATTCTACTTATTCTCAAGATATGAGATGAAACTGTACGCCAGCCCTTAGACACTCAGCTGGAAGAGCCCGAGGCCCACAGAAGAGGGTTATAGAGATAACATTCATAAGCCATAGCCAACTGACGTCATCTGCTAAGCCAGACAAGTGAAAGCAGGCTTAACTCCCGGTTGGAGATTTCAGATCTTATTGCCATTCTTTGTCTCTCCTATCAGGAGACCCTGCAGGAAGATTCACACTTTACTCCTTTCCAAGTGGTTTATTGATTTGTGGATTCAGTGAAATGTGCATCAATTGAACTAACTATTCCCTTTAAGTAAGGGGCAATTCACACTGTGCTGAAATTAACAGGCACAACAGAACTGCCTGTCAGAGTTCAACCACAACACAATAGATGCACACAGCGTGAGGGCAATCTGGAGATTAAATAGCTCCACTTCATCCTTAGCCATCAAAAGCCAGCACACTCTTATTTCTGTTTCCTTTGGCTTCCTCCTTCCTCCTCCCAGACACATACACTTCAAAGAGATTGTATGCCCTGTTTAATGGAAAATAGATTTCTTTCCCATCCTTCCACTTTCTCTTTATACCTCTAGGTTTTATTTTCCTTACTATTTCTTAGATGTATAGCAAAGTTTGGATCGTTTCTTCCTAGGTGACTGCTTAATTTCACATCTCCTCTGATCAAGTCACAAAGGAAGTATCAGTTAAGCCGAGATAGCAAATACACTACATGTAATCAATGATTCTTCCCTATAAAAAAGGTAAGCACTGTCCTCATGCATCAATATGATTTCACTGACCTATCAGGGATACTTTTCCCCCCTTGATAATAAATACTCTTTCTCCAGCTCCTGTGACCAATAATTATAATTCTTAGAAAATGTATAAAGTCTTTGAAATTTTTGAAGTCCTCATCAGAACCACAAATGAAATAGGTAAGACCCATAGAATTATCTTTAGCTCCATGAGAAGGAAACAGGCTCAGAAAGAAAGAGTGAATGAGCTGAAGTAAAGCCAGGACTCAATATTAACTTTCATGACTCCTTGGCCTTCTCCGAGATGACGGTTCTGGATTGAAAGGTTATCTTATGTAGCAATAACAATATTTATTTTATGAAAATTTTGCCAAGAATAAAACCCACAATGCTGGTTACACTCATATCTTTTTTTAGCCATCCAATTCCATTCCTGGCATCTTGAAGTCAAGTGAAAGTTGTTCAGTCATGTTTGACTCTTTGTGACTCATGCAGTCCATGGAATTCTCCAGGCCAGAATACTGGAGTGGGTAGCCTTTCCCTTCTCCAGGGGATCTTCCCAACCCAGGGATTGAACCCAGGTCTCCTGCATTGCAGGTGGATTCTTTACCAGCTGAGCCATAAGGGAAGCCCAAGAATACTGGACCGGGTAGCCTATCCCTTCTGCAGCAGTTCTTCCCAACTCAGGAATTGAACGGGGGTCGCTTGCATTACAGGCAGAGCTATGAGGGAAGCCCCATTATTGGCATAAATATTATATATTCTTGGCACAAATATGCTATTATATGGACTGTAAAGACATAAACTCTTAATACCAGTATTAAAAATTAGCTAGGATTCTGGGAGTGTCTAATAGATCAAACACAATCTGATTTGAGGTTTGGGGGAGTTTTTTGTTAGTAATTCAAATTCAAAAACTATCTTACTCATTACCAAGATTATTGGATTTTCCAAACATATTTCAATAAAATGTGCTTAAACAAGAAAGGTCAAATTCCAGACTTCCATCTTTATTAGCATACAGACTGAGTAAACAAGCTCTATGCAAAAGTATTTACGTCTTTATAACTACACAGAAGAGGCAGGGGATAGTTGGTTTCAGGGCACAAATCTGATAACACAATCTGTCCCTTTAATTTTTTTTTTTTTTTAATATTTAGCTGTTAATTTCAAGGCTGGGTGAAGTTTCTACTGCAATAGAAATAAAGGATTTATTTAAATAGTTTACAAGAAATGAAAGAAGAATGTTGAAGAAAATTGATCGCATATGTTTATTTTTAAAATCTACTCTGACCATTCGAATGACTCTTCTGAAAGAACAAAGGGGATTATGTTTCATGCTGTTGTTTATTTAATGCATTCTTTCCTTAACTTAATTTCATTCACTTGTTAATTCAATCCCCATTATTCCTATGGTAACCTCCATGTGTTCCTTGCATCAGACTGCAGGCTATTAGTAACATGAGTGATAAGAGTAACCTCAGTGGTGAGCACAAGGAGCTAAGAGGTTGCACAGAAAAGGAACTAATCACAAATTGAAAATCAGGGCAAGCTTGCAAGAGATGATATGTACTCTCAAAGAACAAATGGAAGCATCCTGCTATAGTAAACCCAATTTCATAAGCTGCCATGGGAGCGTGAAAGGCTTTTTAGTTATTCAGTAGGGTGTGAAGCAAGGGAACTGGAAGTCCATGATTTTCATGACTGAGGTCTCAGATTCCGAGGATTCCATAAACTAGTTCCAATATTTCAAACAACCTGATAAAACTGAACTGCTCTTCCTCACTTTTATTTGTTGTTTTCTGGCTGTGCTGACTCTGAACTTTTATATCAGTAGCCCTGGGATTTCTCTGGAAGGAATGATGCTGACGCTGAAACTCCAGTCCTTTGGCCACCTCACGCGAAGAGTTGACTCATTGGAAAAGACTCTGATGCTGGGAGGGACTGGGGGCAGGAGAAGGGGACGACAGAGGATGAGATGGCTGGATGGCATCACGGACTCGATGGATGTGAATCTGAGTGAACTCCAGGAGATGGTGATGGACAGGGAGGCCTGGCGTGCTGCGATTCTTGGGGTCGCAAAGAGTCGGGCACGACTGAGCGACTGAACTGAACTGAATGTAACAGCACACTTCAGAAGAGAGCCCTTTTGATAAGTCATAGAGTTCCCACTGGGTTTCCCTGGTGGCTCAGCTGGTAAAGAATCCGCCTGCAATGTGGGAGACCTGGGTTGGATCCCTGGGTTGGGAAGATTCCCTGGAGAAGGGAAAGGCTACCCACTCCAGTATTCTGGCCTGGAGAATTCCATGGACTGTATAGTCCATGAGTTCACAAAGAGTCGTACAGGACTAAGCAACTTTCATTTTTCTCTTTTCAGAGTTCCCAATACTGTTCACAGGAGTAACCCCAAACCTCTTTATTTTGCTTCAGTCTACTCCTCTCCTGTGTCACTCAAGCTGCTTTCAACTGTTGAGCGTGTTTCCTCATCCTTCTCTGGAGGAGCTACGGAATGGCTTTGACAGGACTTCTGTGGGCATGTGCTCGGTTGCTTCAGTCGTGTCTGACTCTCTGTGACCCCACGGACTATAGCCCACCAGGCTCCTCTGTCCATGAGCTTCCCAGGCAAGAATAGTGGAGTGGGTTGCCATGCCCTCCTCCAGAGGATCTCCCCAACCCAGGGATCAAACCTGTCTCTCCTGTGTTACAGGGAGATTCTTTACCACTGAGCCACCAGGGAAGCCCCTTGAAAGAACGTTAGCTTCTTGTAATTTTAATCACCTTCCCCCTTTCATACATACAAGTTACCCCAAGAAAGAATAAATTCAAAATTTAAGAAAGAAATATGTGTTTATTTTTACATAAAACAAAATAAATAAATCCCTGAATTTCCTCCATCACCCAAGATGCTGGCTGCAGTAAGTGCTGTTTGAGATACCCCTAACAAATCCACCCTTCTATCTTTGCTGAAAAAACCTTACTTTTGTGTGGGTAATGGGCAATAAAGTGTTCAGAAATGACGGGCCGTTTCCCCTTCCCTGGAGACTGAATTCCAATTGGCCTCAGTCTATCATGCCAGTAATTGGCTCAAGATCCAGTTCTATTCATTGGCATCTAAGGGCAAATCAAATAGGAGCATCTAGAAAATATCTTTCTCTATATCAAAAAAAAGTCTTCTTTTTTTTTTTTTTTCCTGCTTGTGGATGTCTCTGGAAGCTTTGGGACTCCTTTGGATAAGTATGTGATGCCATCTTGTGACCCTGAGTAGATGAGCATAAAGACAAAATCAGCATGCTGGTTTGGTAGAGTAAGAAGGTAGAAAGAGCCTGCATCCTAAGTGACACCAGTGACCCACTGTATAATCCTATAACTGTCCTATCTCTGAACTTCTTTTTAATTGAAATACAAAATGTCCTTCTGGTTTACTCATCTTCTAGGAGAAATTTTGGAGCTACTTGCCCTTTTGGCCTGACAATATACCTAATTTCCCTACCTTAAACTTTCCTTCCCCTACAGGAATTTAGCTCCAACTCCCCATTCCCACTTACCACCCTGTCTGGATCTCTTGGCAATCTAATAACACCAAGAAAACATATATAGTTCAAGGTGATGGACCCAAACTCTGATTCTGAGTTGTCTGGCCCATCTTAGTCATTTGAGAGAAGACAGGGAATGAAGACTATACTTCATTATATAAGCCTTTACTTGCAAATCAGCAGAAATTACTTTTTACATGATAATCTTACTTTTGGGCAGAAAAAAAGTAGCTTAAAAGATGAAGTACATGGGTATTTTTAAATTTTCTAATGATAAACAGCTTGAGAATCACTATCATAACTCAGGTATTGATTTTGGCCTCATGAGGAAAATTTGGAAGAGATGAGTCTTTATGATCTAGCCAACTGAAACCTTTCTAAAAGTCATAGCCAATTACAATTCTGTTAACTACCAATAAAATATTCCAAATCCAGAAAATATTTAAGGCAAAGAGCTACTTATATAGCCAAATATTAGAAACCACCTAAATAATATCCAGTGGTAGAAAATCAATTACATAGATTATGGAGCAGCTATATGATACGGTAATCAAAATAGTATTTTAGTATTTTATTAATATAAAAGTGCTGATTTGTCATTTGAGGAAACATGGATAAGAAAGCTATCTTTCTTATTTTAAGAACCATATTTTAAGATCACATAGAGTGAAAAAAAGATAAGATGAAAATATTACTAAAATGAACAGTGACTGTAACTGATAATAGAAAAATGGGCAATTTTCATCATCTATTTATTTTTCAATTCTTTATACTCTTTTTATAAACTGCTAGACCCAAGGTCATTGCCACATTTGGTTGATTGGCAGCTTCCTTTCAGCCACAGCCCAACACTGAGCCAGGGTTTGGCAAATACTCTCAAGTAAATAAAGCATAATTAGCATATATAACACCAAACCAGATGATAACTGAACGTTTCAAACCAAATAACCCAGATGTTCCCAATTCCCATATGTTTGTTGGAAAATAAATCACCAATCTTTAACTGCTTGGTTTTGTTTTCCATTTGGAGTTTGGGCTTTAAGAAGCTGGGTGTTGAAACAATAGCAGCTAAGATTTCTGAGAAAATAGAGCAGGGAGCTCTGACAGAGGAGCACAAAGACAAAACGTTTACCAAGCACCTGTCTAAACTACATCTGTGCTAGAGCATCTCAGTGCTGCCAAAGGAGGGTCCAGATTTTTAACAGAAGTATGTCTGGTACAGTAGTCCACAGGACACTTCTGCTGGTCTAGAGAGAAGCAAGGAGATACTGCCATTGACACAGATGAAAGAATGGTTGGGTTCCATTAGGAATCTCTTTTTTAAGCCTCTAATACTGTCTTCTAGGACTGTAAAGAGTCACTTAACCAAACACAGGGACTGGGGTTTCCTAGAGGAGGCACAGCTCCTTAGCTGCCTTCTAATCTCTCACTTGCCTGGAGAAGTGCCAAGGTATTAACATTTAAATCACCAAAAAAGGAATTTGGCTTCTCTGAGTTGTTTCTATCCCACTGAGGGTATTTCTCGTTATAACCTCGAAATTCCCAAGGGGATGGAAAACCTCACTCTATTAGTATCAGAATCAGCTTGCACGGAAACAGCTGCAGCATCCTGGAATACGAATTAGATGGGGAATCAGGAAGCCTCACTTCTAATTCTAGCTCTGCTGGGAACAACTCTGACCTTAGGCAATCCACAAAAACTCTCAGGTTCACAGATTCTTCATTTTTAGGAACCTGATGAGTTGATCTCGAAGGCCTCAATGATTCTATTTCTTATCCTTAAACGTAACCACCTGGTGGACATCTGCCACCTGGATGCTCCCAGAATCCTCCCAGAATCACCTTTTACCTTAAAGTGTGGAAATTCTGATGTTCTCGCCACACTGTCTCCAAGTTCTCTGGAAACATATCTTCTCACAGTCACTTTTTGCTCTAATTTCCTGCACTGCAGCACTTTCAGTCACCCCACTTATCCTAAATCCGGCCATATTCCTCTCTCTACACCTTTTCACCCCACAGTGTGGTACTCTGCTTTCTGTTTTATCCACCTCTCTCTGCCCCCTCACTCTTGCCCCCTAAAACAAGCAAGGTAAGGTCTGGAGAAAATTCAGAATTGACGACAGAGTCAGTATACAAAGGAGAGCAGGCTTGAGAATGGAGATGCAAGCTAAACAAAACATCTAGCTTAACAGGCAGGAGGATGAAATCAGGTCCAGTAAGAGAAATAAAGAACAGAATAAATAAATGTAGGAGAAGGGACAACCCCAAATAATTTATATAGAAACTATAAGGGACGAAAAACATTTTTTCTCTCTAGCCTCCTAAGTTTTTGGACTGGGACCCTACAAACTAGACTGAAAAAAGACAAATTACCAAAAGAAAAGAGAAGTGTATTAACACGTGGAGAAAGTGTGCACATGGGGGAAACTCGGTGATGAGTAACTCAAAAGGATGGTTAGAATTGGGACTCATATAGCGTCAGGGCAAAGAAAAATACGCTTATACAGAAGTAACAAGACAGAGGAAAAGAGTAGAGGCTTCCACGAGTGGCAAACCATGGTAACTTCATTATGTGTGGGTTGCTTTTGCAGGTCTGTGTCGGCACCCATTTCCAGTCTTCTTGGCCATAAAATTTCCCCAGGAGAGAGAATATATGGCAGTCCTAATCTCTCTGAAGTTTCTTGTTTTAGATATAAGGGAAGCTCTGGGAAGGCTTTCTTCTGCCTCTGTTGAATTACAAATGCCTTCAGCTCAAAATCACTCATAGGCCAAAGTGCCATGCTCGGGGTGGCATATTTTGATCCCGTACAATAACTGCCACTCAAAGATGTGCAGCCTAATCTCTTCCTCCCTTCTTTGAGAGCAAGTGAACCTAATCACTCCCATCTAAAGAGCAGAGTATGAATAGTAACTTTACAGTGCTTAAACCAGACAATCATCTCAGGGGATCGAGGTCAACATCAACAGTGATGTATCATGTTGATGGTATATGCACTTGGTATGATGAGACCAAAAAAGTCCTTTACCTCTGTAAACTTCCCTCCAAAGACCTATTACCCTAGACTAATAATAAGGAAAACATATAGAAAGAAAATTTCAAATTGAGGAACACATTATGAAATACTTGTCAAGGTCATCAAAAACAAGGAGAGCTGAAAAACTGTCAGAGCCAAGAGGAGCCAAGGAGGCATGATGATTAAATATAATATAGTATCCTTAATGGAGAAAGGACATTATTGGAAAAACTAGTAAAATCCAAAATAATGTGGAGTTTAGTTCATAGTAGTGTACCAATATTTATTTCCTAACCATGACAAGTAAACTGCAGTAATGTAAGATGTAAAAAACAGGGGAAACTGCATGGAGGTATGTAGAAACTCTCTACACTCTTTTTTCAACTTTTCTGTGAATCGAACACCATTATAAATTTAAAATTTTATTTTTAAAACATTCGGGTTCAAAGTCAATGTGGTGAATTTGAAGATAATCAAAGTAATCCTAGAAGGAAAATAGGAGGTGGGCATGGAGACATTACAAATGTAACTACCAGACCTTTCAAGGGGACAGACAATCTACTTAAGGATGAGGTAGAAGCTGGGAAGGCATTGTCACTAGAAATTTAAAAAAAAAAAACCTGCAGGATTTTGCAAAATCATTGGCTCTTTTTTCATTCAAAGCATAACATAAGGAACAATCCAAATGTCCAGAGAACCGCGGTTCCCGTTTAGAATGCTCAAGTCAAGCTGTGACATCAGAAGCAAGCTTTCGCTTCCTTCCACCATGCTTAGAACAGCACATTGCCCTTGAAAAGATTTTGAGGAAAACCAGAAAGCCCTGAAAAAAAAATATCTCGCTGAAACAAGGGGAAGTGACAGTGACTGACTGACTTGAACAATGCAAGATTAAGATCGTGCCTGAGGAGAAAGGGACAGAAAAAGCCAGGTGGGAACCTGACAAAAATTGCCCGCTGTCTCAGAAAAGCGCCTGAGTGAAATGTCACCTTTTCACTCAAGGCCTTGCCTTCAGGCTCTCGTCAAGTCACACTGACTGGAAGGAGAAAAAACAAAAACCACTTTTGCAGCTATAACGCCCACATCTCTGCTCTGCTCACTGCCTTTCACACTGACTGACTGGAATGGGAACGCCGGGCCAGCTGGGCCGGAGGAACAACAGTGAGAAAAACCAGCTGCCTCTTCTCCCTTCTCTATTCCCAGGGCCAGGGCCACATCCCCAAAAGGAGCAAAACCCCTCTGAGCTTCCTCAGGTGATACACCACCCATCACCAGCCCACCTGCAGCAGTCAGCAGATTCCCACACCTGCCCGTGCCCTAAACCCAGCCCAGAAGCAAAGGACACCAGCTTACACCCTTGAACACGGCCTGAATCTGACCACACGGCTCCACTTCCACCGTTACCGCCACACTCCACCTCACCCGGACTTCTACAATAACCTTTTTTGCCTTTGGGATTCTCCAGTTTCCCTATAGGTCTACAGTGGAGATTTCTTTTCCTTTATCATGCTTGGGACCCCTTGGCATTCTAGAATCAGAAGATTGGAGGCATTCATCATTTTTGGAAAATTACCACCATATCTTCAACCAAATCCCAATGCAATTTTCCAAGTTATGCTTCCTCCTCCTTTCTTCATGATCCCCGGGACTCTGACTGGATTCCTGCCGGGAGCTCTCATTCTCATGTTTCTTAGAGTCTCCTTTATGCTCTCCAACTCTTTGCTGCTCTCCAGGCAATTTCTGTAGCTCCATCTTTCAGTTCACTAATCTGCCCTTTAGTTATATCTAATCCCTTCAGTTTATATCAACCTTTGATTTGAATTTCCATTACTATCTTCTTCAATGTATAGTAGCCCCTCGCCACCCCCCATATCCAAGGTTTTGGCTCTGCAGACTCAACCAATCGTGGACTGAAAATACTCAGAAAAAGAAATTCCAGAAAGCTCCAAAAAGCAAAACTTAAATTTGCTGCATGCCAGCAACTATTTACATAGTATTTATATTGTATTAGGTGTTGTAAGTAATCTAGACATGATTTACAGCATACAGGAAGATGTACATAGGTTATACACAAATACTACACCATTTTATATGAGACTTGAGCTTCCATGGATTTTGCTATCTGCAGGGCACCCTGGAACCAGTCTCTTGCAGACATCTAGGGATGATGATACAAGTTGTTGACTCTTTTTCAAATCTACCAAATCAAAGTTCCTATTTTCTGCCTACCCTCTTATTACTTTAAAAATTAAACATACTTATTGTATAATCTGTATTTGATCATATCTAGGATCTGTATTTTTTACAACTCTGTATTTTGTTATTCCTATTGACTCAGAGAAGCTTTTTTCCTATCTCTAGGACTTTGAGCTTGTAATAATACTGTACAATTTTTGAGGTTGGATTTTAAGTTGCACCCTTCCTGGGAGAGTGTGTATATATATTTTTCTGGATATTGTTGTTCAGTCATTAAGTCGTGTCTGACTCTTTATGACCTCATGGGCTATATATAGCACTCCACACCCCGCTGTCCTTCACTATCTCCTGGAGTGTGCTGATACTCATGTCCATTGAGTCAGCAATCCTATCTAACCATCTCATCCTGGGACGCTCCCTTCTCCTTTTGCCTTCAATCTTTCTCAGCATTAAGGTCTTTTCTAATGAGTCAGTTCTTCACAAGAGGTGGCCAAAGTATTGGAGCTTCAGCATCCAGTGAATATTCAGGCTTGATTTCCTTTCAAGAATACTGGAGTGGGTTGCCAATTCCTTTTCCAGGGGATCTTCCTGACTCAGGGATCAAACCTGGGTCTCCCTCATTGCAGGCAGACTCTTTATGGTCTGAGCCATCAGGGAAGCCTTAGGACTGATTTGCTCTCTTTGCAGTCCGAGGGACTCTCAAGAGTTTTCTCCAGCACCACAATTCAAATGCATCAATTCTTTGGTGTTCAGCCTTTTTCCAGGATATTGGGAGTCTAACTAACTAGTTAAATTTTAGGTTTCAGAGTTTCAAGTCATCCACACTATTGTGACTTCAGAGACTAAACCTGCACAGTGTAGGCTACGATCAGCAGTTTTCAGGGTGAGGGAGACTTTTTTTATTTTCAGCTATACCTGGAGCCAAAGTCAATATAGATAAGTGTCTCAGTACCTCTTCCTGTGGGGGTGGGGGTGGGTAGGGTTTCCCTAGTTCACTCAGTGAGGTCACTATCCCTTAAGGCTCCTAGCTTTGTGCACAATTTGCAGATATGACCCCCTACCATGCTTTTGCTTGACTAAAATCCAAGCCATTGGCTGTCAAAATGGCAGAAAACACAGTACACCAGGGCCAACTGTTGCCCCAGAGCCTGCTTATGCTGTGGATTCATACCTACTTTCTGACTTGGGAATAATTCCATTATTTTCCCTCAAGCTCAGCCATAGATTAAAGACAATGAGACTTATTTTTAATATCCACTATTTTCAAGCAGGCTATGCAAAGAAGGCTTTCGGTGAACTTCTCATCTTTCACATAGTTCCAATACAGAACTTGCAATCGCTTCCTAATGGGTCCCTGATTCCACTTTCATCTCATAAAATCCATCCTCCACCTGGAAGCCGGAGCTATCTTCTTAAACACCCCAACAAAGAGAGGTAATTAATAAAGCTCTCAGAGGCTATTTTCCGAATCTTATGTGCTAGCATCGCTCTTCTCTTCTAGGTATGCCTAAGGAAAGAGTCAAGACAACACACTGCACATTAGTGTCATACACAACCCAGCTGTCAGCCCTGGACTCTCCCAAATCTCTCAGCCTGCTGACTTTCCCTGTCCTTTAAGATTGGAGTTAAAACTTAGCTTATAGTGCTATTCATGCACTAGGTTTTGAGAATCTCAGGGCAGGGGTCCCCAGCCTCTGGAAATCTAATGCCTAATGATCTGTTGTGGAGCCAATGTAATAACAGAAATAAGTTCGGTTCAGTCACTCAGTCGTGTCCAACTCTTTGTGACCCCATTGACTGCAGCATCCCAAGCTTCCCTGTCCATCACCAACTCCCAGAGCTTGCTCAAACTCATGTCCATAGAGTGGGAACAGAAATACAGTGCACAATAAATGTAATGAGCTTGAATCATTCCAAAATCACCCATCTCACCTTGGTCCCTGGAAAATGATCTTCCATGAAACCGGTTCCTGGTGCCAGAAAGGTTGGGGACCACAGACTTAGACAACTTATTTTCCTCATCAGCAACTCAGTGTCCACATTCCTGCACCTGCTGAGTTCACAAGCTCTGCCTTTCACCTTACCTCCTGAGTGTATTCTCCCTCCTCTGTCCTCAGGACCTGGTAGGATCTCACCCAAAATCTGTAATTCTCTAGCATTTCACTGGTAAGTCATTTAAAGGACACAGCACTAAAAAGATGAGAGTGCCCCTAACCTCCCTATGCTGCTGCTGTCAATTCCCTTCAGTTGTGTCCAACTCTGTGAGACCCCATAGACAGCACCACACCAGGCTCCTCTGTCCCTGGGATTCTTCAGGCAAGAATACAGGAGTGGGTTGCGATTTCCTTCTCCAATGCATGCATGCATGCTAAGTCACTTCAGCTGTGTCCAACTCTGTGCAATCCTATGGACAGCAGCCCACCAGGCTCCTCCATCCA
>SJYX01000204.1:119453-147561 GCA_006410675.1 Oreotragus oreotragus
TGTACGCTCCTAACCAACATAGGATTTAACCCCTGGGATACTCCAAACTTGGGTGGATTTCTGACTCAACAGAGCAGTTGTACAGTCCCTCCTGAGTTTTGCCCTCCAGTAGCATAACCACTATTTGAATGACATTTACACCTGCTCAGTTACGAGTTTCTGTTTGATCACAAAGGCATGAGAATAGCAGCATGACCAGGTAGCACAGTGGAAATAATTTGGGCTTTGGAACCAAGCAGAGCTAACTCTGACATTGTTGGTCTTCTGATTTGGGGCAAGAGAATGATCATTGATCCTTTGTTTACTCATCTGCAAAATAGGGACAAATGACAGGATTTACTACAATTATTCTGAGAGTAAAATTAAATAATGCATGCAAACAATTATATGCAAATGATAATTATTATTATGACATTATTCCCAGGTTATAGTAATAATATCCACTGAATGATAATCTACTAAATCATCCTAACTGGGTGAAAAAATAAAAATCAACACATCTGATATGTAGGGAGGAGAAAAAGTATCTCCTAGAATGAAGGACCTGGTTAGTGAATGAATAAATTCCTTTTTTGGTTGATTATATACATCTATGTATGTATGTAGATATGCATAAAATCTCAGTTTTACTAAAACAATCACTTAATAATCTCCATTGGGTAGGAGATATGTTTCAACACCTGGTATCAACACAATTAATATAAGTATTTGCTAATCAATAAATGTAGATCAGTTTTGTATTATTTCCTACTTCAATTCTACTTGGAAAAAAGATATGAATTTATAACCCAGGATTTTAAAAACTTAACATGTAGACTGGTTTTACTTTGGGGAAAAAGCAAGAAGCTGATCACACTCCGGAGAAGTAAACATTACTTGACAAAGCAACTTAAGTTCTGGCAGGTACTGAGATTTCAATTTCACCTACTCTCAAGTTCTCAGAAGAACTCTGATCTAACCCAAGCTGAAAATAAAATTCCAATTCCAATCTGTCATTTTTTTATTATAGTTCAACTTAACGGGCATCATGGAGCTTTAGGGAAGATAGCTGATGAGAATCCTTGAAGATACACACTTTAGAGATGACATTTAGAAGTAAATAAAGACCTTTGAGAAGCTGATTTAATGAAATGTTGTAGTTGCAGCATTGTCATTTAGCTAAAATGTTTTAAAAGACTTGGTTCCCTCCACCCTGAACAAAAAGTCCTTACTCAGCCTCGATTTTTTTTTGTATTTATTTATTTTTTTACACGAACTCCCAAACATGAACCCCCCTCCCACCTCCCACTCCACATCTTCCCTCCAGATCATCCCCATACACCAGCCCCAAGCATCCTGCATCCTGCATTGAACATAGACTGTCAGCCTCGATTTTAAAAGGTAATGGTAAAAAGCTTTTCAAAATGCCATGGTAAAAGTCATGCAAAATGGTACTTTTTCAAGAAAGTCTGTGTGCAGCAACAAAGAGCCAGTGTGGCCAAAAATAAACAAATAAAAATCTTTCAAGTACTTAGATCTTCTTTATTTCAAAAACACTGTTGTCAGTGGCATCTCGTTCCCATGCATTAGCATCAGAGAATGGGAAATTTCCACACAAATTTCGAGAGATTTGCGTCTTACACTTTTAGGATCAGCATATTTTCATTGTAATTTACCCTAGAAGATATGATCTCCTTTCTCACTGTAAAAAGAGTGACAAACACAATTTATTGATTTTTTATTATCATAATACGTAGTATGTAGTAACACGGGGATACCTCCAAGAAAATCTGACATGGAAAGGACCACTTCCCTCTTCAGTAAAGGATCTCTGGGTTTAAAATAACTGAGATTTTATTCCTTTTTTTCTTCCTATGTCTAATGGTCCTATCTAGGTCAGACCTGTGACTCATACGGCAGCAAATGGAATTAGATGACACACCTCAGTAGTATCTATTTACTTTATGGTTCTCCTATCTTTATGAAAATAATCAATATTTTGTTTGGAAAAGTTTGGGGACTAATCTGAGGCATGCCTGCCCCCAGGAATTACATCTTGTAGCTCCTTTTCCTCAGCCCTGGGAATTCTCACTACACTGAGTTTGTCACATCTCTTGACTCACAACATGCCTTGACTTGACTCTTGACTATAAAATACTGTGGGTGACACCATGATCAGCAGCCCGCGGACGAGAAATTTATCGTCTAACTGTAACAGGTCGCTCAGAGGTGAGAGCAGACAGCATCAGTAATGGCCAACAGAGCAACAGCAAGCATGGTAGCAACTACTGTGTCCAGAGAAGCACTTGGAGCAGAGACGCCCAGAGGCCCAGGGAGCTGATGTCCAGTGTGGCTCCCTCCCTAGAACACCTCCAGGGTATTCCAGAGGAAGGCGGAGAAGGCTGCCGCTAAAGTGCCGCCGTCTGACACAGGAGAACATCAATGGAGCCGACACAGAGAAAACTGTGCACACTGTCGTGCCTAAGATCCACCAACAGGCAGACTTGAGGCCACAGTAGCACATGCATCTCCCTTGTCGTTTTCTCCCACCCTGAAAGTTTTATGACCATTCTGTCTTTGCCTGAATAATCTATTCCAGTGTTTTAGGGCTGGGTTTTTTCTCTGCTTTCTGCCTCTGATTCTCAGTGAACCCTGCGTACGTGTGCTCAGTGGCTCAGCTGTATCCGATTCTTTGTGACCCCATGGACTGTGGCCCGTCCTCTGTCCATAAGATTTTTCAGGCAAGAATACTAGAGTCTGTTGCCATTTCCTTCTCCAGGGAATCAGTGAAGTCTAAAAACAGGTAAATAAGCTTTACAACATTATTTAGAATGAGTCTGTGGACATTGTATGAGGAATAGGGAATACTTTGAATCTAGCCTAGCATCTTAATTCACAGACCACATGGCATCTGTTTTTAACTACTAAGGACAAATTAGGATTTGGAAGAAAAGGGCAAACAGAGTCAAGACCAAGTTAAACCAACTTGTCTTCTCCTAAAAAGATATCAATACTAAAATTTCACCAGGATTCTGAGTCATGAATAACATCTATTATATCACATTCAGAAATTACAACGGTCTATATTTTATAAAAAAAATACCTTGGACTTTGAAAACATTTAACTTTGAAAAATCAGAGAAAAAGCAGTTAGGGGACTGACAGCTCTCTAGGCATTTCTTGGCCTCTTTAAGTATTCCAGATTCAATTTTCAGACCAATAAGCCATCACTGCAGCTTGATGATCTCTCTAGGGTCCCATCTTCCATAATAGGGATGCTCACATTTGCTATATAGTTGTGTAACTATGATAAGATTAATTAAAACAGGTGCAATTTTTAAAATACATTTGAACTGAATTGTATAAGCTTCTGACATAGAACATTTAAACATTACCTGATTTCATTAAAATAGCTGGTGGGTATAGTATAAAAAGAGACTTCAGTATATGGCATTTAAGTTTTGTGTACATTTGAGAATGGATAATTGTTTCAGGAAACATTTGTCCTAAACTACTGACCCAGTAATAAAGTCATCACAGGAGGCATCAATAAAAACTCAAGTGAATATCTATTACACTCAAAGATATGTTGCTCAGCACAGGGTAAATGAAGAGGTATGGAAGCAATCTCTAAATTAATCTCTAAATTAAACCTTATAAAGTAAGTTGTAATTCAAATATAAGTTACCATCAATGCTAAATAATGACTCAGCTACAAGATAATCTTGAAGATCTTTAAATTTTGGAGTCACAAATTTAGAAGAGAATTTAGACTCCAACATTTCCTTTAAAAGTAAAGAAACTAATTTGCATTATTAGAGAAATGCAAATCAAAACTACAATGAGGTACTACCTCACACCAGTCAGAATGGCCATCATCAAAACATCTACAAACAATAAATGCTAGAGAGGACGTGGAGAAAGGGGAATGCTCTTGCACTGACGGAATATAAATGAATACAGCCACTATGAAGAACACTGTGGAGGTTCTTCAAAAAACTAGGAATAAAACTATCATATGACCCAGCATTCCAATACTGGGCATAAACCATGAGAAAACCACAATGCTAAAAGTTGTATGTATCCCAATGTTTACTGCAGCACTATTTAAAATAGCAAGGACTTGGGAGTAACCTAGATGTCCACTGATATGAACGGATAAAGAAGTTTGGGTACATATATTCAATGAAATATTAGCCATAAAAGATGGAATTCCAGCTGAGTTACTTCAAATCTGAAAAGATGATGCTGTTAAAGTGCTGCACTCAGTATACCAGCAAATTTGGAAAACTTAGGACTGATCACAGGACTGGAAAGGTCAGTACACAATTGCACTCATTTCACATGCTTCCAAGGTAATACTCAAAATCCTTCAAGCTAGGCTTCAACAGTATGTGAACAAAGAAGCTTCAGATGTACAACCTAGATTTAGAAAAGGCAGAGAAACAAGACATCAAACTACCAACATCCATGCGATCATTTGAAAAGACCTTGATGCTGGGAAAGATTGATGGCAGGAGGAGAAGGGGACGACAGAGGATAGGATGGTTGGATGGCATCACCGACTCAATGGACATGGGTTCGGGTGGACTCCGGGAGTTGGTGATGGACAGGGAGGCCTGATGTGCTTCGGTTCATAGGGTCGCAAAGAGTCGGACATGACTGAGCAACTGAACTGAATGCGATCATAGAAAGCAAGGGCATACCAGAAAAACAACTACTTCTGCTTCACTGACTACACTAATGCCTGTGACTTTGTAGATCATAACAAACTGTGGGGGAAAAAAAGAGATGGGAATACTAAACCACTTTACCTATCTCCTGAGAAACCTGTATGCAGTTCAAGAAGCAACAGTTAGAATCTAACGTGGAAAAACAGACTGGCTCAAAATTGGGACAGGAGTATGTCAAGGCTGTATACTGTCACCCTGATAATTCAATTCATATGTAGAGTACATTATTTGAAATGCCAGGCTCGAAGAAGCTCAAATTGGAATCCAGATTTCCAGGAGAAATATCAATATCCTCAGATATGCAGATGATACCACCCTAACGGCAGAACACAAAGAAGAACCTTAAGAGCCTCTTGATGAAAGTGAAAGAGGAGAGTGAAAAAGCTGGTCTAAAATTCAACATTCAAAGAACTAAGATCATGGCATCCAGTCCCATCACTTCATGGCAAAGTTATGGGCAAACAGACTTTATTTTCTTGGGCCCCAAGATCCCTGCGGATGGTGACTGTGCTCATGAAATTGAAAACTGCTTGCTGCTTAGAAGAAAAGCTATGACCAACCTAGACAGCATATTAAAAAGTAGAGACATACTTTGCTGACAAAGCTATGGTTTTTCCAGTAGTCATACACCAGTGTGAGAATTAGACCATAAAGAAGGCTGAGCACCAAAGAACTGATGCTTTCGAACTGTGGTGCTGGAGGAGACTCTTGAGAGTCCCTTGGACAGCAAGGAGATCCAACCGGCCAATCCTAAAGGAAATCAACCCTAAATATTCATTGGAAGGACTGATGCAGAAGCTCTAATACTTTGTCCACCTGATGCAAAGAGCTGACTCACTGGAAAAGACCCTGATGCTGGGAAAGACTGAGGGCAAGAGAAGGGGACAACAGAGGATGAGATGGCTGGATGGCATCATCAACTCAATGGACTTGAGTTTGAGCAAACTCCGGGAGGTAGTGGAGGACAGGGAAGCCTGATGTGCGGCAGTCCATGGGTCACAAAGAGTCAGACATGACTGAGGCACTGAACAACAATAACATAAAAAGGAATGAATCCGAATCAGGTCTAGTGAGGTGGATGAACCCAGAGCCTGTTTTATAGGGTGAAGTAAGTCAAAAGGAGAAAAACAAAAAACAGTATATTAAAGCCTATATCTTTTCAGCCTATGAACCGGAAACCAGTTAAAGTAAGAAGTGAAAGCCATTTCCCATTTTACTCCTCCCGCCCCGCCCTTAGTTTTCCACTCAACCAAAATTCCCCCTTCCTCTCCTTGACAGAAAACTGTCTCATGTATATTCACAGGCACAAACAGCTAAAGAGGGTGATTTTATTCCTTCCATTATCTCTACTCACTCTGGTCCTAAGCCAGACCAAATACTGCCAAACGTATTGCTAGCATATTCAATACAGTGGGGGATTTTAAAAGATATATGATAATATTTATGACATCAGAACTAATAATCTAGTTTGGAGGACAAAATCTTTACTTTCAAAGAAGGTTTAGATAAAAATAATTGAATTAGTATTAATATATCAGGTTTGGGAGTCTGAAAAAAATCCTCATTTTTTTCCTCTTAATTTTCAAAGAAAAAAATCTAAAAAATATGAGAAATAACCCTGGAAAATTTAAGTGGACTGTCCAATGTTATTTAACTAGTATATAATGATTCTGGGACAAAAACCTGGGTGTCTCTTCTATGAGCATAAGACCATGTTAAGATACTTNGTCTGAAAAAAATCCTCATTTTTTTCCTCTTAATTTTCAAAGAAAAAAATCTAAAAAATATGAGAAATAACCCTGGAAAATTTAAGTGGACTGTCCAATGTTATTTAACTAGTATATAATGATTCTGGGACAAAAACCTGGGTGTCTCTTCTATGAGCATAAGACCATGTTAAGATACTTTTAATGAAATCAATGTTTTAACTCATACAAATAAAAACCATCTGAAGATTTAACTAGAGACCAGTAACAGGAAGAAAAGTTAGCAAAGTGACTGTTGAAACAAATTTAACTACAAAAACAAACAGTCTCTAGAAACCTCCACAGATAAGACTGGAGCTGTTCATTTTATAGTGGCATATATTTTTTAAAAGAAAAGAAAAAAAAAAGATCTATTTCTTCTAAACAATCTAACAAGATAAAATTCTGTTTATTCTTGCTATAACGCCTAAAGCTTTTACTGTCTGGTAGTTCCTGATTCAATAATTAGTAAGCAGTAAACAAGAAAGATTTAAAGTTGCCTAATAAAAGTTTCCTTATAGCAGGCACTAAAAGTATCAAGAAGCTGTAACTAGGGAAAATGGTTTTTAAATAGTCTATAAGCAAAAGCATTTGATGAGGTGAAAAAACTACATGAAAGGCCTTTTAAGGCAAGGATTTTTATAAATGTAATTACTGTATTTCCTTTGCTTAGAACAATGTATTGCACATAGTAGGAACTCATTAGATATCTGTTAAATTAATTCCAGGAAATTACTTGTTATTAGCAACAAAACTCTTTCAGAAATAAATATATTGTCACTTGATGTTGTCTCCGGGTGATTTTTCTGAGCCAAAAACTAACTTCTGAGCCCCCAATTACATCCTTTTTGTCCAAGTAAACAACAGAATAGAAAACTTATTAGTAACACTGACAAAAATGGTTTTATCATTTGTGGGAAGACACTGCCCTCAATTAACCAAAGCCAAGTTCCTATATGCATTTAAGATACAATTCCAGTTGCGTCCCTTGTTCACTGAATAACTCTAATCTTCAGGGCTTTTTAATCTAAGAAATAAGAATTTTATCTCCTAAAATTTTTTGACTCTTTTTAAGATAGAAAAAAAAATAAAAAAAAAAGATCTATTTCTTCTAAACAATCTAACAAGATAAAATTCTGTTTATTCTTGCTATAACGCCTAAAGCTTTTACTGTCTGGTAGTTCCTGATTCAATAATTAGTAAGCAGTAAACAAGAAAGATTTAAAGTTGCCTAATAAAAGTTTCCTTATAGCAGGCACTAAAAGTATCAAGAAGCTGTAACTAGGGAAAATGGTTTTTAAATAGTCTATAAGCAAAAGCATTTGATGAGGTGAAAAAACTACATGAAAGGCCTTTTAAGGCAAGGATTTTTATAAATGTAATTACTGTATTTCCTTTGCTTAGAACAATGTATTGCACATAGTAGGAACTCATTAGATATCTGTTAAATTAAGTCCAGGAAATTACTTGTTATTAGCAACAAAACTCTTTCAGAAATAAATATATTGTCACTTGATGTTGTCTCCGGGTGATTTTTCTGAGCCAAAAACTAACTTCTGAGCCCCCAATTACATCCTTTTTGTCCAAGTAAACAACAGAATAGAAAACTTATTAGTAACACTGACAAAAATGGTTTTATCATTTGTGGGAAGACACTGCCCTCAATTAACCAAAGCCAAGTTCCTATATGCATTTAAGATACAATTCCAGTTGCGTCCCTTGTTCACTGAATAACTCTAATCTTCAGGGCTTTTTAATCTAAGAAATAAGAATTTTATCTCCTAAAATTTTTTGACTCTTTTTAAGATAGAAAAAAAAATTCATTGTAGTTCCACTATAATGTATATTTCTTTTATAATGTTCTAATTTCAATCCTAAAGGAAATCAGTCCTGAATATTCATTGGAAGAACTGATGCTGAAGCTGAAACTCCAACATTTTGGTCACCTAATGTGAAGAACTGACTTACTGGAAAAGACGCTGAGGCTGGGAAAGATTGAAGGCAGGAGGAGAAGGGGACAACAGAGGATGAGATGGTTGGACGGCATCACTGACTCGATGAACATAAGTCTGAGCAAGCTCCAGGAGTTGGTGATGGACAGGGAAGCCTGGCCTGCTGCAGTCCATGGGGTCGCAAAGAGTCGGACATGACTGAGAAACTGAACTGAACTGAAATGTAGGGCTATTTCCATGGACAATTTGTACCTATGTAACTCTAACTCCCTTCATGTCTAAATCCTGTAGCCTTTGATAGTAAGTGGGACAAACATCACCATCTTAGTTATCCAAAGCTTAGGGGTAAAAATTTCCAAAATACGCAAGCTATAAAAGTTGAGTGTACAATCAATAATCACCTACTGTGTGGTTGACAATACAACATGAAAACATGATTTCACAGCTTCCACTAAAGCTCAAATATAATCACTCTGGAAAACAATGTCACAGGCCTGGTCTACTCTGAGCTCCAGATAAATACAACCAGGAAAAAAAAAAAGTCAGTGTGGTCACCACTGAATGTGGATGATTAACAAGAAAGAAAAATGAAAAAGAAGAAAAAAGAAAACAAAAATTATCACTGGATCACCTTGAATCTGCCATCATAGATAGGGAACTAGGTAAGACTTAGATGAGATGCCCTCAGTCTTCTTTCACGTGGATCTAGTTCTTTATCCTTATTTTAATCCTTCTTTACATATACAGTTACATACACATAGACATTTTACAGTTACTTAGGGGTTTCCCCAAATAATAGCTGATGGGCTTCCCTTGTGGCTCAGCTGGTGAAGAATCCACCTGCAGTGCGGGAGACCTGGGTTTGATCCCAGGGTTTGGAAGAGCCCCTAGAGAAGGGAAAGGCTACCCAGTCCAGTATTCTGGCCTGGAGAATTCCATAGACTGTATAGTCCATGGGGTTGCAAAGAGTCAGACACGACTGAGTGACTTTCACTTTCACTAATGGCTGATGAGTTCTGAGAGCCTCCACGCTCTGATATTCTTAGTTCTGTGAATTTCTGAATGGTAGGTGACGTAACTATCATAGCAATGACTAATATTTCTTTGCTACATCCCAGACCTGATGCTGGGAAAGATTGAGGGCAGGAGGAGAAGGGGACAACAGAGGATGAGATGGTTGGATGGCATCACTGACTCAATGGACATGAGTTTGAGCAAGTTCCAGGAGATACTGAGGACACGAAGTCTGGCATGCTGCAGTCAATGGGGCCAAAGAGGTGGACACAATGTATCAACTGAGTAACAACAACAAAAGCATTATGCTAAGCACTTTCTTTTAATCTTTAATAACCCAAGGACATAGGTGCTACTATCACTCTTATTTTATTAATGATGAAAGTGAAAGAGGAGAGTGAAAAAGTTGGCTTAAAGCTCAACATTCAGAAAACTAAGATCAGGGCACCCAGTCCCATCACTTTATGGCAAATAGATGGGGAAACAATGGAAACGGTGTCAGACTTTATTTTTGGGGCTCCAAAATCACTGCAGATGGTAATTGCAGCCATGAAACTAAAAGACGCTTACTCCTTGGAAGGAAAATTATGACCAACCTAGACAGCATATTAAAAAGCAGAGACGTAACTTTGTCAACAAAGATCCGTCTAGTCAAGGTTACGATTTTTCCAGTGGTCATGTATGAATGTGAGAGTTGGACTATAAAGAAAGCTGAGCACAGAAGACTTGATGCTTTTGAACTGTGGTGTTGAAGACTCTTGAGAGTCCCTTGGACTGCAAGGAGATCCAACCAGTCCATTCTAAAGGAGATCATTCCTGAATATACTGGAAGGACTGATGCTGAAGCTGAAACTCCAATACTTTGGCCACCTGATGTGAAGAGCTGATTCATTTGAAAAGACCCTGATGCTAGGAAAGATTGAGGGCAGGAGGAGAAGGGGATGACAGAGGATGAGATGGCTGAATGGTGTCACCAACTCTACAAACATGAGTTTGAGTAAACTCTGGGAGTTGGTGATGGACGGGGAGGCCTGACATGCTGAGGAAGTTTTATCACTTTTCTAAGGTTCACCGTGAGCAACTGTAGAGGTGAGACAAGAACTTAGGCAGTCAGCTCTCAAAGTACACATTCTTAACCAACTCACTTCTGCCAACCAGGACACTATTTAGAGGATTAATGAGGCAAGCTTAGAGGTCAGATACATTCAAGGACTTACTGAGTTCTTATATGAGCTGGCATGATCTTCTTTTTGATGATCTTTAAAACAAAAGGAAAGGGGGAGTCAAATAGAGGAATCAGAATGGTTTTCTTCATATGATTTAATAAAAGCTTCTTTCCTAACTCTCCTCTATCTGCTTTCTGAGCACAGAAATAAAAGTAGGAAGAAATGGGGAGGAAACCATTGAGCGAGGGAACATTCTCCAGAGCATAAAGTACACCTAACTTCATTCTTCAAGTCACCTGCAATAATGAGCAGTTTAAAAATAAAAAAACATATATATGTATATTGGCTTCCCAGGTGGCCCTAGTGGTAAAAAATTCTGCCTGCAGGAGACACAAGAGATGCAGGTTTGATCCCTGGGTCAGGAAGATCCTCTGGAGGAGGAAGGGGCAACCCATTCCAGTATTTTTGCCTGGAAAATTCCATGGACAGAGAAATCTAGCTGGCTGCAGTCCACAGGGCCACAGAGTTGGACATGACTGAGCAACTGAGCACACATATGTGTGTGTGTGTGTGTATATATACGTGTGTGTGTGTGTGTTCAGTACTTCTACTTTTGTGCATTTTGTTTTTCAGGTTTATTAAAAATAGCACTCATTAACACCAAATAGGAATTTATATCTACTATACATAAATTAGCATATAAGTTTCAACAGTCTTCACTCTGTGACAATGAAGTAAATTTAAAAAGAAAACTCAGATCAGCTTAAGCCATCCCATTTCTTTCCTCTTCCACATTTTCATTTTATTTCCTGCCTTCCCTAATCCCATTTCCAGCTGCCAGCTCCCAGGTATGTCATGCTTAGTTGCTCAGTCATGTCTCTCTAGGACCCCCATGGGCTGTAGCCCACCAGGCTCCTCTGTCCATGGGGATTCTCCAGGAAAGAATACTGGAGTGGGTTGCCATGCCCTCCTCCAGGGGATCTTCCCAACCCAGGGATCGAACTGGGGTCTCCTGCATTGCAGGTGGATTCCTTACCACTGAGCTCTCAGGAAAGTCCAGAGTTCCAAACCTCAAGCATAGAGTGATATGTGTCCTGAATCTGAGTGCCACAGCTGAACATGCCTGCAGCCAGTCACCAATGCCAGATTCCAGGGAACACATGCAAAAACCTCATTCCTGCTGTAGTCTTATTTCTGCTCTCTCTGCAATGTACCCTCTGAATGTTCTCAGGATACCCAATTCAATACTGTTCATGCAGGAGAACGTCCCAGATATCAGGGTTCTGCATTTTTCAAGTTTTTTATTTAAATGTTTTTGCTCTGTCTTTATTGAAAGTCCCAATTCTATTCTAGATGCAGTATCACTGTGTGCTCAAGCGGGAACTCTATCAGTTCTGTGTCTACTTTGTTAATGGATCCTTTTCACAGCAAATGTGGAGAAAAGGAATTGGCCAGGAAACTCAAACTAGTTACTTACAGTTATGGAAATCAGTCAAAAGACTGAGTGATGAGTCTGATAAAAATCAGCCTCATACAAAGCAGGCTACTTACAATCAATAATGTGGACAAGAAAATAAGGAAGGTAGAATTGTGACTTGTCTCTAAGCTGGGGGAGAGTCCATAACAAGCACAGTGGAAAAGGCTTACCTTGCTTGGGAGACTCAGTCTTAAATATTTAACGCTTAGCCTTGCATATTAAATGAAATTACTTGTCCTACCTTGAAAAACCTGAAAAATGGGGGAAAGATGGAATGGAATGGTACTGCATCTTGAGGCTTTCACTAAATGTTTAAAAAGGCTTTGGTGTCCATTGTTGATTTAATATGAAAACTTTTATAGTCATTATATTTCCATAAGGAAGACAGTCATTTGTTTATTCATGAGGAAGGAGCTAAGCAACTGCCAGGGAAAGCCAGAGTGCTGAATGCTGTGAGAGCCGCACACAGTCCTGTCTGTCCCCAGCAGGCGCATGGCATTCGAGGGCGACGTCGAGTCAGCCCTCCTGTTTGCACGAACCACAGCAGCGCTGGTTAAGGGTAAACAAGGACATCTAGTCCAGTGCTTCCCAAACAGTAAGATGCATACAAATCACTCGAGGAGCGATTTCGACTGCAGATTCGAATGCAGCAGACCTCAGATGATGCCTGAGATTCCGGATCTCTAACAAGTGCTCAAGTGATGGAGCAGAGGCAGATACACGGACCACACTTTAAGCAGCAGAGGTAGACAACAACTCCTGCCTGTACCACCAAGGTATTTAGTTCAATGCAGCTGGAGTCAATGTGCATTAATCCTTTATATACCAATACCTATTACCCTAAACGAGCAACCTCACAATATCTTTACTATATAATAGTCCTCAGAGAAGCATCATATCCACATATGTGACTCACCAGCTATTCTGCCTTTGCAAGCTATTTACCTTTAAGCCTGTTTATCGATCTAAAAGATGGGAGCAATAATGCCTAACTAGAAGAGTGGTGGAGAGGACGAAAGAGATCATGCTAGCATAGTGCCTACTACATCGAAGTTGGTAGCCAGAATGAGGAGTTTTTCTTAACCATTATTATGAGTTGAGGAAATGAGTATTTCTTTTTAAATTTTAATAATTAAACTTAAAGAACTAGCAGACACAGAGGGGAAGAAGAGGGTCAGATGAACTGAGAAAGTAGCCTTGACTTATGCACACTATCACGTGTGAAGCTGCTGTATGACACAGGGGGTCCAGTCTGCTGCTCTGTGACCACCTAGAGGGCTGGCATGGGAGGGAGGGGAGGTTCAAGAGGGAGGGAAGATATATACACACAGGTCATGACTGATTCCCCCAGTGGTTCAGTGGTAAAGGATCCGCCTACCAATGCAGGAGATGTAGGTTCTATCCCTGGGTCAGGAAGATCCCCTGCAGTAGGAAATGGCAACCCACTCTAGTATTCTTGGCTGGCAAATCCCATAGACAGTGGAGCCTGGTGGGCTACAATCGATCCACAGAGTCGCAACAGAGTAAGACAGGACTTAATGACTAAGCAACAGCAAGGCATTTCAAGGATCTCCCACACCTGGGATGGTGCTCCACCACAAAGCCCAATCAGGAAAACACAGGAATGTAACTGTCTTCTCATACGGGCTTCCCAGGTGGCACAATGGTTAAAGAATCCACCTGCCAATGCAGGAGACACAAGAGACTTGGGTTCTGTCCCTGGGTCTGGAAGATCCCCTGGAGCAGGAAATAATAACCCACTCTAGCAATCTAGTCTGAAAATTTTGTTGGACAAAGGAGCCTAGCAGGCTACAGTCCCCAGGGTCACAAGGAGTCAGACATGACTGAGCCCATGGCATGCGCACAGACACACACACACACACACACACACTGATTTGCATTGCTGGAAGGCAACACAACATTGTAAAGCAATTACTCTCCAAAAACAAAAATTAAAAAAAATTAAACTAAAAAAATTAAACTCTATCTTTTCTAGTCATAAAAGGCAATATCAGTAAGAAAAGTAAACCTCAGTAGGAATTTGAGAGCTGAGTCATTTTTAAAGCACTGGTGAAGGACAAGTTCCAGCATGAGCACATGGCCAGAGGCTCCCATCAGTAATTAAGGACTGCTCGCAATCAGCAGTGTGCGTCTGCATCATGTAAGACACACTGATTTCTGGAGGAAGTCAACCCCTATCTCTCCCTTGCTAATAAGAAACCGGGAGGCACAAGAAACGACCCCAGATGGTACATGTTTGTAGTAATGAATGAGGTATTTTAATAGTGTGAGTTAAAGTTTTACTTTGTGTTTTTAATGAGAGTCTCACTGCCTGTGACATTTTAATTGTAAACTAGATTGCCCCATGAGGTCTTAAACTATTTTATGCTAAACATAAAGTTTTGTAAACTTGTATGGGTGATAATATTCATCCCCTGAAGCACAAGGGGATATAAAAATACTTCAAAATGAGCCATGAATACATAACATAATCCCAAAAGTTTAATAATACTAACCCATATGTCATTTCACCAAATGATTCCTTCATCCACCTGCATGAAGCTATTTTCAATTGAGAAGATTCAAAGTCGGTTTCAAAAATATGAGAGTTATTTTCCTGAAATTCTAAGTGAAAATAACCAAGCAGGAAGTGGGATGAGATGATTTAACATTCTTTTGACAGACAACTGTGGATGGATAGGTAAGTCATTTACCTCAATCTCTTTTCTTTGATTACCTGAAAAGTAACATTACTTTGAGATGACTTCTTTAATAAGATTCAGTCTTTCTCTCCCAAGAATCATTCCAATTTTAAAATTCTCATTTTCTGTTTGGTAGAACATTGTCTTACAAATGAAGACTTGGGGAAAGAAAGTCAGCTGGAACATTTTTAGATCCTTTACTAGAGACTGTGAAAAATAAAGACACATCTTTAGATATACTGAGTCACCTGTACTCCATACCAAGGAAGGGGAATTAGCTTCTACTACCTAAATATGGTTGTTTAAACTTGGGCAAGTCAATGAGTCCCTAAACCTCGCTCTCCTTGTCTGCCAAGAGTTTTCAAAATCTCTTTGAGGATATCGTATATGCGGTAGCACCTGCTGCACTTTTTAAAAATTCATATTTTCTGGGTCACATCATCTCTTACTGAATCAGGTTCCAAGGATTACATTTTTCTTGACAAACTTCCCAGGTGATTCTTATGTTCAAAAGTATGAGAACTACTGGACTAGTTTAGCTCCAAGGTCTTCCAGCTTCAATATTCTTTGCTCTGGAATACACATCCAACGTGAACTGCAATTCTTCATAAATCCGAACCCCACCCACTCCACCATTTCCCTAAGATATTATACACAGTATTTCAGTCTTCACTAACGACTTGAGTTCTGTCATCCACTTGGCAACTATTAATTGTTGCTCTTCTCTACCCTATCTGAACTAGGGCATGTGAACAACATTAGGGGAAGCAAATGGGAGAGAGTATAGGCAACTAGAAAGAGACTAGAAAATGATTAAGATTAATAAACTGAAGCCTTCTTGAATTTATAATCAAATAAATCCTACCTACATTAAAGTATTGGAGATAAACAAGAAGTTAAAAGCAAGATGTATCAAAGTGAGTCTAATATGATCTTATTTTTGGAACACAGAACCAAAAAGTCTATTTAGGGAGATGTACCTATGTGCAAAGTCTAAATAGGTGCATTGATGATTTGTATATAACGTAAGCAAGAGAATAAAAGTAACTACATTTCCTAAAAGGCTGGGAGCTAGAGACGATTTGATAGAAAGAAAAAGGGAGAAAGAAACAAGAAAAAAAGAATAGGTTAGATACAGCAATTATGTATATGTAGTAAATACAAATCTATTTATACAGTGGCAGAGGAACCAGAGATCACATTGTCAGCATCCTCTGGATCACAGAAAACCCAAGAGAATTTCAGAAAAACATCTACTTCTGCTTTACTGACCATTCCAAAGCTTTTGACTGTGTGGATCACAACAAACTGTGGAAAATTTTTAAAGAGATGGGAATAGCAGGCTACCTTACCTGCCTCCTGAAAAATCTGTATGCAGGTCAAGAAGCAACAGTTAGAACCAGACATGGAACAACAGACTGGTTCCAAATTGGGAAGGAGTAAGTTAAGGCTGTATATTGTCACTCTGCTTACTTAATTTATATTCAGAGTACATCATGCAAAATGCTGGATTGGGTAAGCACAAGCTGGAATCAAGATTGCTGGAAGAATTATCAATAACTTCAGATATGTAGATGACACCACCCTTATGGCAGAAAACAAAGAGGAACTAATGAGCCTCCTGATGAAGGTGAAAGAGGAGAGTGAAAAGCTGGCTTAAAATGCAGCATTCAAAAAGCAAAGACCATAGCATCCAGTCCCATCACTTCACGGCAAATAGATGGGGAAAGAATGGAAACAGTGTCAGACTTTATTTTTGGGGGCTCCAAAATCACTGCAGATGGTGATTGCAGTCATGAAATTAAAAGATGCTTGTTCCTTGGAAGAAAAGCTATGACCAACTTAAACAGCATATTANAAAAAAAAAAAAGCACTTGGAGCAGTAGAATTTCACCAGGACCTTGTATAGCACACTCAGACAAAAATAAGCCTTTATTTTCTTCCAAAATGTTCTGCAAAATGCCTACAACTGCTTAGTTACTACGAAGGGAAGATGTTTCCTTCTATTTTGGTGGTCCTGCAGCTTTCTCTCCCTAATTAGAGCTTCCATATTGTCTGGCCATCTGCTTCTAGGTTCTGCCCAGGTTGTGGTAATGAAAGGGGTATTTTATGATCTCATCTTTTTAGTGGGAGGATGGATTCTACATTAGTCTGGTCAGAATGAAAGACCTTTGGGGAGGACACATGGGCCTCCATGGTGCTTGTTGCGTGAAAGCTAAACATTTCCCCCAGCTACAGAGGTTGCAGGAGTTCCTATTTGACCATCTCACAGCCAGCTAACAGGAGAATGCCATATGCAGAACAGTCTACCTACTCTCAACTGTTGTTCTTATGTTATCCCCTTCTACTTGATTTGCTACTTGACAGAAACATTTGTATTCTGGCACAGCAACCCACTCCAGTATTCTTGCCTGGAGAATCCTGTGGACAGAGGAGCCTGGCGGGCTACAGTCCATGGGGTTGCAAACAGCCAGACATGACTGAAGCAATTGAGCACGGCACAGCACAGCCGCAGGTGGCTGCTAAGGATTTGAAATGTAGCTAGAACAAATGAATAGTCAAAGCTATGGTTTTTCCAGTAGTCATGTATGGATGTGAGAGCTGGACTATAAAGAAGGCTAAGAGCCGAGGAATTGATGCTTTTGAACTGTGCTGCTGGAGAAGACTCTTAAGTCCTTTGGACTGCAAGGAGATCAAACAGGACAATCCTTAAGGAAATCAACCCTGAATATTCATTGGAAGGACCGACGCTGAAGCTGAAGCTCCAATACTTTGGCCACCTGATTTGAAGAGTTGGCTCATTAGAAAAGATCCTGATGCTGGGAAAGATTGAAGGCAGGAGAAGAAGGGGATGACAGAGGATGAGATNCAGGTGTTGGAGAAGACTCTTGAGAGTCCCTTGGACTGCAAGGAGATCCAACCAGTCCATTGTGAAGGAGATCAACCCTGGGATTTCTTTGGAAGGAATGATGATAAAGCTGAAACTCCAGTACTTTGGCCACCTCATGCAGAGTTGACTTATTGGAAAAGACTCTGATGCTGGGAGGGATTGGGGGCAGGAGGAGACGGGGACAACCGAGGATGAGATGGCTGGATGGCATCAATGACTCAATGGACATGAGTCTGAGTGAACTCTGGGAGATGGTGATGAACAAGGAGGCCTGGCGTGCTGCAATTCATGGGGTCGCAAAGAGTCGGACACGACTGAGTGAGTGAACTGAACTGTGGGCAAGAATTCCTTAGAGAAAGGGAGTAGCCCTCATAATCAACAAAAGAGCCCAAAAATAAGTACTTCGGTGCAGTCTCAAAAATGATAGAATGATCTCTGCCTGTTTCCAAGCAAACCATTCAATATCACAGTAATCCAAGTCTATGCCCCTACCACTAATGCCAAAGAAGCTGAAGTTGAACGGTTCTATGAAGAACTACAAGACCTTCTAGAACTAACACCAAAAATATGATGTTCTTTTCATTATAGGGAACTGGAATGCAAAAGTAGGAAGTCAAGAGATAACTGGAGTAACAGGCAAGTTTGGCCTTGGAGTACAAAATGAAGCTGGTCAAAGGTTAAGAGAGTTTTGCCAATAGAACATACTAGTCATAGCAAACACCTTCTTCCAACAACACAAGATAAGACTCTATACAAGGACATCACCAGGTGGTCGATATCAAAATCAAACTGATTATATTCTTTGCAGCCAAAGATGAAGAAGCTGTTTACAGTCAGCAAAAATAAGATCAAGAGCTGAGTGTGGCTCAGATCATGAACTCCTTATTGCAAAATTCAGACTAAAATTAAAGAAAGTAGGGGAAACCATTAGACCATTCAGATATGACCTAAATCAAATCCTTTAACGATTATACAGTGGAAGTGACAAACAGATTCAAGGGATTAGATCTGATAGACAGAGTGCCTGAAGAACCATGGACAGAGGTTCATGACATTGTACAGGAGGCAGTGATCAAAGCCATTCCCAACAAGAAGAAACACAAAAAGGGAAAATGGCTGTCTAAGGAGGCCTTACAAATTGCTGAGAAAAGAAGAGACATGAAAGGCAAAGGAGAAAAGGAAAGATATATCCATCTGAATGCAGAATTCTAAAGAATAGGAGGAGGACCAACTATCAGGAGGAGAAAGCAAGAAAGCAACCTCACTGAAAATCTCATTAAAAATAAAATAAAATACCTAGTAATAAACTTAGCCAAGGGGTAAAAGGCTTATACTCTGAAAACTTTAGAATACTGAAGGAAATTGAACATGAAACCAAAAATTGAAAAGATATCCCATGCTCATGGATTGAAAGAATTACCACTGTTAAAATGTCCATACTATCCAAAGTATATAGAACAAATAATCCTAAAATTTACATGGAAATACAAAAGACCACGAATTGCAAAAGCAATCTTGTGAAAAAGAGAATGAAGCTGGAAGTATTATGGTCCCTAATTTAGACTATGCTACAAGGCTACCATAGTCAAAACAGCATGGTACTGGCACAAAAACCAGACACATAGATCAGTGGAACACAACAGGGATTCCTTGGAGAAGGGAATGCTACCCACTCCAGCATTCTTGCCTGGGAAATCCCATGGGCAAAGAAGACTAGCAGGCTATAGTCCATGAGGTTGCAAAGATTCAGACACGACTGAGTGACTAACACTTTCATAGTTGGCTTACAATCTTTCAAATGTACGGCAAAAAGATTCTTTTTCAGATTATTTTCCATTGTAGGTTATTAAAAGATACTGACTATGGCTCCCTGAATTTTAAGTATGTCCTTGCTGTTTACCTATTTTATATTTAATAGTGTGTGTCTGTTAATCCCAAATTCCTAACTTATCCCCTTTGGTAACTGTAAGTTTCTTTTCTATGTCTGTGAGTCTATTTTTGTTTTGTTAATATGTTATTTTGTGTCATTTTCTTAAGATTCTACATATAGGCAGATATATTATTTGCCTTTCTTTGACTTACTTCATTCAGTTTCATAATGTCTAGGCCCATCCATGTTGTTGCAAAAGCATTATTTCATTCTTTTCTCAGCTAAATAATATTCCACTGTATATATATATATACCACATCTTCTTTATCCATTCATCTGTCAATGGACATTCAGGTTGCTGCCATGTCTTGGATATTGTAAACAGTGGTGCTATGAAAACTGAGATACCCGTATCTTTTCAAATTGGAGCTTTCAGCCTTTCTAGATACATGTCCAGGATTTGGACTGCTGGATCATATGTGCTACGCTGTGCTTTCAGTCACTCAGTCATGTTCAACTCTTTGAGACCCCATGGACTGTAGCCTGCCAGGCTCCTCTGTCCATGAGGATTCTCTAGGCAAGAATACTGGATTGGGTTGCCATGCCCTCCTCCAGGGGACCTTCCCAAACTCAGGGATCGAACTCAGGTCTCCTACATTGCAGGCAGGTTCTTCAACGTCTGAGCCACCAGGGAAGCCCAAGAATACTGGAGTGGGTAGCTTATTCCTTCCGCAGGGGATCTTCCCAAGCCGGGAATCGAACTGGGGTCTCCGGCATTGCAGGCAGATTCTTTACCAGCTGAGCCACCAGGGAAGCTCACTGGATCACTCAGCAGTGCCAGTTTGGCTGCTTTTTTCCTAAGGAACCTCCATACTGTTCTCCATAGTGGCTGTAGCAATTTACAGTCCCACCATCAGTGCAGGAGAGTTCCCTTTTCTCCACAGCATCTCTAGCATGAAATGTTTTTCTTTGAACTTTTTATTTTATATTGAGGTATAGCCAATCAACAATGTTGTGATAGTTTCAGATGAAAAATGAAGTGACTGAGCCATACATATACAGGTACCCATTCTCCCCCAAACCCCACTCCCATCCAGGCTGCTGCATAACATTGACAGACAGCTACATGTAAAAGAATGAAATTAGAACACATTCTCACACCATATACAAAAATAAACTCAAAAAGGGTTAAAGACCTAAATGTAAAACCTGAAGCCACAACACTCCTAGAGAGAACAGAACACTCTTTGACATAAATTGCAGCAATGTTTTCTTGCATTTGGACTCCTAAGGCAAAGGAAACAAAAGCAAAAATAAACAAATGTGACTGAATTATTTAAACGTTTTTGCTAAGAAAAAGAAACCACAGACAAAACAAAAAGACAGCCTACTGAATGGGTGAAAATATTTGCAAATGATATGACCAATAAAAGGGTTAAAGACCTAAATGTAAAACCTGAAGCCACAACACTCCTAGAGAGAACAGAACACTCTTTGACATAAATTGCAGCAATGTTTTCTTGCATTTGGACTCCTAAGGCAAAGGAAACAAAAGCAAAAATAAACAAATGTGACTGAATTATTTAAACGTTTTTGCTAAGAAAAAGAAACCACAGACAAAACAAAAAGACAGCCTACTGAATGGGTGAAAATATTTGCAAATGATATGACCAAAAGCAGGTTAATATCCAAAATACAGAAACAGCTTACACAACTCAATATTAAAATATCCAATTAAAAATGAGAATAAAACCTGAATAAACATTTTTCCAAAGAAGATATACAGATTACCAGCAACAACATGAAGAGAAGCTTGATGTCACTAATTATGAGAGAAATGCAAATCAGAACCACAGGATATCACCTCACACCTATCAGGACGNACAGAAACAGCTTACACAACTCAATATTAAAATATCCAATTAAAAATGAGAATAAAACCTGAATAAACATTTTTCCAAAGAAGATATACAGATTACCAGCAACAACATGAAGAGATGCTTGATGTCACTAATTATGAGAGAAATGCAAATCAGAACCACAGGATATCACCTCACACCTATCAGGACAGCTATCATTAAAAAATCTACAAACCAGAATGTTAGTGAGGATGTGGAGAAAACAAAACCCTAGTACATTGTTTGTGGGAATGTAAATTGGTGCAGCCACTGTAGAAAACAGTATAGTTATTCCTTGAAAAACTAAAGCTAGAACTACCACATGAGTGAGCAATTCCACTCCTGGGTATATATCTGAAAAAACCAAAACATTATATCTGAAAAAAACAAAAAAAGTGATTCAAAAAGCTACATGCACCCTGATGTTCCTAATAGCATTATTTACAACAGAAAAGATATGAAAGATACAAAAGCAACCTAAGTATCCATCAACAGATGAATAGATAAAGAACCTATGGGGGATACACAAACACATATATAATGAAATATTACTCATCCATAAAAAATAATGGGATTCTGCCATTTACAAAATCATGGATGGAGCTAGAGTGTATGACTCTTAATGAAATAAATTTTAAAAAGGCAATTACTAGATGACATCTATTAGATGTGAAATCTAAAAAGTAAAACAATTTAGTGAATATAACAAGCAAAAACAGACTCACAGATATAGATGATAGACTGGTGTTTACCAATGGAAAAAGAAAACAGTTAAGGAGGCAAGATGTGGCTCAGACGGTAAAGAATCTGCCTGTAATGCAGGAGACCCGGGTTCAATATCTGGGTCAGGAAGATCCCCTGGAGAAGGGAATGGCTACTTTTTCCAGTATTCTTGCTTAGAGAATTCCATGGAGAGAGGAGCCTGGTGGGCTACAGTCCATGGGGTCACAAAGGGTCAGATACGACTGACTGAACTAAGAAGTAAAAACTACTGTGTATGAAATAAATAAGCAAGAAGGATACACTGCACGGCACAGGGAAATAAAGCCATTATTTTACAATTTTAAATGGAGCATAATCTATAAAAATTTTGAATCACTATGTTGTATACCTGAAACTAATATAATACTGTAAATCAACTATTTTCAATTAAAAAGTGAAAAAAAATTAAAATTGCAAATTTCATTATAAACAAATCTTACAACAATAAAATAAAAACAAGGACAAAGTCAAAAATGTAAAAAAAAAAAAAAGAAATAATCCATTATTGACAATGACATAGGTGATATAATTTATGATATTCAGTGGTACAACTGTGTGTCAGTTCAGTTCAGTCGCTCAGTCGTGTCCGACTCTTTGCGACCCCATGAATCGCAGCACGCCAGGCCTCCCTGTTCATCACCATCTCCCGGAGTTCACTCAGACTCGCGTCCATTGAGTCCGTGATGCCATCCAGCCATCTCATCCTCGGTCATCCCCTTTTCCTCCTGCCCCCTCCTAGCAACTCCCTTTTATCTCTCATCCGTTCCCATCATTTGGTCGGTCTGCTCCAAATGAGGCTCAGAAACTTTGTTTTTATATGAGTATATGGAAAACCAAAAAATTGGGCCAAATTAGTAAGAAACAGACAATGGCTATCTGGTAGGAAACCAGCAGCAGCTAACGCTTTTGCTCATTTTTTCTTTTTCCTTCTCCTTCCTCTAGAGCATCCAAAACTCCCTTCGCATGGTAGCAATCACTGTTTCCCATTCATGAGGAAATACAGATACTACATATCTAGACTGTCAGTGACACATATGGCAATATTGCAACTGTCATTTTTGTTTGATAGTGAAACCAGCCGAATCTATGATTTACTAACTTAATGAGAAATTCCTATCCCTTTCTGACATAGAGCCAAAAACACTCATCTAATGGATATATAGCTGTACGTCTGTAATTGTCTACTTTCCGTTCATTTGTCCTGATTAGTTTCTAATCTGGAATCTTTTTGTCTATTGATTTATTCACTCATTCAACCATCACAATACACCCATCCGTGTGTACAAGACACACAAGGTACTGGAAGTACCAATCAGAAAAGTGTCCACATTTAAGGAACCACAGCAAGAGTGAGAGGCTGTCAAATAACCATGAAGGCCTAAACAGCTTCTCTAACTTCATGTGTCTACCCCCAAGGAGGGGGTCACCTGACCTCCACTCTCCAACACAGATCCTCTTGGTGCTGAGGTTCTCAGCCTTAAATCTCTCTTGTGTCCAATCTGGTACAATCTAACGCTGTATGCAGTTCTTAGTAAAAGTGTCCACACTGGGATTTTAAATTTTGGATTTATCCATATTTCTCTCTCCTAAAAACCTGACAGTAGATTCTTCTTCTTCCACGCCCCTCCTCCTTTACCTCTTCCTTCTTTCACTATTTTTTCCATGACTAACAGGAAACTCAAATAGAAATTTAATTACAAAAAAATACAGTAACTTCAGGAGCCTGAAAGTGAAAGTGAAGGTCACTCAGTCGTGTCCGACTCTTCACGACCCCATGGACTGTACAGTCCTTGGAATTCTCCAGGCCAGAATACTGGGTCTGGAGACCTGATTTTCCTCTCATTACATGAAACACAGCCTATATCATAGAAGTATCCCATCCTGACAGACCTGCCCGGTTTCCAGACCCAATATTATATCTCCCTTCTCTGGGGGATCTTTCCAACTCAGGGACTGAACCCAGATCTCCTACATTGCAGGTGGATTCTTTACCAGCTGGGCCACAAAGGAAGACTAGGAATATGTTAGTTTGCATTCACCAGTACCTGTAGGCTTGAATTTTCCATTTATATTTTAATATTCATACTTTATATTTATTTTTGATTGCAATACCCTCAAACTCTCTTCACACAGGCAAAATGTGTAAACCTAACATATACTTAATAAACAAACCATTTGCAATGATAAATAATAATAATAAAATAAAAGCTTCAGCTGTGACCACGCTCTTCCATTATCACTATTACTTTCCAACCCCCAAAGTCCTAACTCTAACATAAATTCACTCCTTTATTTACTATATATGTATTTGTTTCTAATATTTTATTAAACAAGGCCCTATGACAGGTGGTGCTAGTGATACAGGATCAGCCTGCCAATGCAGGAGACATAAGAGACCAGGGTTCGATCCCTGGGTCGGAAAGATTCCCTGGAGAAGGGGATGGCAACCTACTCCAGTACTGTTACCTGGGAAATCCCATGGACAGAGGGGTCTGGTGGGCTTCAGTTCATAGGGTCGTAAAGATTCGGGCATGGCTTAAGTGAATTAGCACACACGCATATATGTATATCAAATATTTCACTAAGCCAGGCCCTGTGATACGTCTAGGAATGCTATAATGCACAAAAGCAGCTATAGCCACGGCCCTCGTGGCTCTTAGCCTACAGGAAGAGGAGGCACGCAGCAGTCAAACACTGTCTCAAACGTAACACCCCCGTGAGTGGTCCTGGCCCTGGGAGAACCTGTAATTAGGGAGAGTGGGTCTAGGCTGGGCTGACTGCAATCAGGACCGTTTTGATACTGACGGGTACATCCGCACATTCGTGCTATCAGCAAACATATTGGTGGCGACTGTAATGCCAGTGGTGCCTCTTTGTGTATGCAGTTGAGAACAACGCTGAGACCAACTGAAGACTCTAGCTGCCAATGAAGGGTAATGGTGGTGGAGGACTCTATAGCCTTCTGCTCAGTAACTAGAGTGTCACTGTGTTCAATATGAGGGTTTAAACTGGACCAGAGCAGAGAAAGTGTAATGCTCACAGGGAGGGCACGTCCAGACACCCCTGCCAACGGCAGAAGCAGCTTTTTACAAAATAAAAAGATTAAGACTAAGGAGAGAAGACTGAGAAGCCAGGAGAAAATAGGTGCTACTCTCTTTATTGCTATCAGTCAGATACGGCGCTGAGCAAGCTGCATGCATTAATTGTGCACTAAAGAACAATCCTAAGAGCTATTTTTGTCTGCATTTTACAAATGAGGCATAGAGAGGTTAAGTACCTTGCTCACATTCATTCAGGAATAGAACTGTAATCCATATCAGATTTCTTGATTCTGAAGATCAAAATAATCATTTTTTTAAATTCATATTAGCATCGTGTATCTCTCTCCATCTCTTTGCTCTTAATCTTTATAATTAAAGCATGTTTCTTAGAAACCCACTTTAGTTTCGTTGGTTGTCTTTTTTATCCACTCTGAGAATCGCAAACTTTTAACTGTTGCATTAAACAACCCGTATTTAAAGTGATTATTTACTTAGCTGGATTAATATCGACCATCTCCGGAACTGTTTTCTATTTGTTATATTTTTTTGTTGATTCCTTTTCCCCCTATTTTTCTTCTGCCTTATCAAATTTTAATTTGACATTTCTGTGATTCCATTCATATCTCCTTTCTCAGATCATTTATACTTCTTTTTTAAAAGTTTTGAAGGTTATCCTAGAGGCAAAAATATACATTTTTAAATAACCTAAGTTAACTTTTAAACAACACAATATTGTTTCATATGCATTACACAAACCTTGTAAAAGAATATCCCTATTTCTTCCCTTCCATCCTTTGTGACATGCCTCTCTTTTGTTTCACGTATCCACACACTATAATCAACCAATAGATTGTTATATTATCGTTTTAAAAAAATCACTACCTTTTGAATATTCTTGCTCTGACGTCCTTCCTTTCTTTAATGTAGATCCAAGTTTCTAACCGATACTGTTAATATTTGTCTTCTGTCTGAATAACTTTTTTAAACATTTCCTGCAGAGCAGATTTGATGGCAATGAAGTCTCTCAGTTTCTGTTTGTCTGAGAAAGTCCTCATTTCTTTTTCACTTTTGAAGAATAATATTTTTAGATACAGAAATCTAGCATGGTGCTTGTTTTCAACCCTGCAAATATTTCACTATACTTATCTTTCCTGCATGGTTTCTGATGAAAAGTCTGCTCTAATTTTTATCCTTTTTCTTCAAAAACCAGGGTGATTTTTTCCCCTCTGGTTTCCTTGAAGCTTTTGTGTTTGATTTTTTCGCTGCTTGAACATGATATACCTAGGTGTAGGTTTCTTCATCTTTGTTTGGTGTTCCCTGAACTTCTTGATGAATGGTGTCTGTCATTAATTTGGGGAAATTCTCAGCCATTATTATTTGAAACATTTCTTCTCTGTTCTCATTTTTTGGGAGGCTTCTTTTTTCTTCTTCTTCTCTTTTTTATTGGACTCCAAATTCACTACTGATGGTGACTGCAGCCATGAAATTAAAAGTTGCTCGCTCCCTGGAAGAAAAGCTATGAGCAACCTAGACAGCATATTAAAAAACAGAGACATTACTCTGCCAACAAAGGTCCATTTAGTCAAAGCTATGGTTTTTCCAGTAGTCGAGTATGGATATGAGAGTTGGACTATAAAGAAAGCTGAACACCAAAGAATTGATGCTTTTGAACTGTTGGAGAAGATTCTTGAGAGTCCCTTGGACTGCAAGGAGATCCAATCAGTCCTTCCTAAAGGAAATCAGTCCTGAATATTCATTGGAAGGACTTACGCTGAAGCTCCAATACTTTGGCCACCTGATGCAAAGAACTGATTCACTGGAAAAGACTGATGCTAGAAAAGATTGAAGGCAGGAGAAGGGGATGAAAGAGGATGACACGGTGGGGATGGCATACCGACTTAATGGGCCTGAGTCTGAGCAAACTCCAGGAGTTGGTGACAGACAGGGAAGCCTGGTGTGCTGCAGTCCATGGGGTTGCAAAGAGCCAGAGACAACTGAGCTACTGAACTGTCTGAAGTGACTTCTCTGTTCTCTCTTCCATCTCCTTCCAGTATTTCAATTAAGCTTATGTCGCACCTTTTGACAGCATCTCACGGGTCTTTTTTTTTTTTTTTCTCTACATTTCAGCTTCAGAGCTTTCTATTGACCTAACTTCAATTTCACTGATTTTTATCCTCCACTGTCAAGTCTATTGATGAGGCCATCAGATCATTCTTGATCTCTGTTACAGGAGATTTTAGTTTTAACATTTCCTTTCGACTCTTTCAGTTTCTCTCCCTCTGCTTATGTTGCCCATCTGTTTTTGCATACTATCTACTTTTACCATAAGAGCTCTTAACACATTAATCATTATTATTTTAAATTCTCCATCTAATAATTCCAGCATTTGGGGCATGTCTGAGTCTGGTACAATGACTGCTTTCTCTTCAACTCTATTTTTCTTGCCTTTTGGCACACCTTGCCAATTTTTTGTTGAAAGCTGGACATGTAGTGTCAGGTAACAGGAACTAAAGGCTTCAGTAGGCTGTTAGTGTCTGGGTTTATGCTAAGCTGGCCAGGAGTTGGGGTGTAGTAAATGTTTGCTGAAGCTGTAAGCAACAGAGGCTTCAAATCCCTCTCGAGACCTTGTTTCTGTCTCCCCTCTTGGCTTTGAGGCTTCTCTGTGTCTTTCTTTAATCCACTGTTGTGATATGGAGTACGTGGTGTGGCGTTAGGTTAGACATGAGGGAGGGCGATTGTCTACGGGGTTTAAATTATGTCTCCATCTTTCAGCAGGCCTGTAAGTCAAGCCTTCTAAGTGTTCCTCCCTCCTCCAATGGTATAACTTTCCTCCCCCCACCCCCAATACCTACTCCTTCACCAACGGAAACATTCCCAAT
>SJYX01000204.1:147701-205356 GCA_006410675.1 Oreotragus oreotragus
GCTCCCTGGAAGAAAAGCTATGAGCAACCTAGACAGCATATTAAAAAACAGAGACATTACTCTGCCAACAAAGGTCCATTTAGTCAAAGCTATGGTTTTTCCAGTAGTCGAGTATGGATATGAGAGTTGGACTATAAAGAAAGCTGAACACCAAAGAATTGATGCTTTTGAACTGTTGGAGAAGATTCTTGAGAGTCCCTTGGACTGCAAGGAGATCCAATCAGTCCTTCCTAAAGGAAATCAGTCCTGAATATTCATTGGAAGGACTTACGCTGAAGCTCCAATACTTTGGCCACCTGATGCAAAGAACTGATTCACTGGAAAAGACTGATGCTAGAAAAGATTGAAGGCAGGAGAAGGGGATGAAAGAGGATGACACGGTGGGGATGGCATACCGACTTAATGGGCCTGAGTCTGAGCAAACTCCAGGAGTTGGTGACAGACAGGGAAGCCTGGTGTGCTGCAGTCCATGGGGTTGCAAAGAGCCAGAGACAACTGAGCTACTGAACTGTCTGAAGTGACTTCTCTGTTCTCTCTTCCATCTCCTTCCAGTATTTCAATTAAGCTTATGTCGCACCTTTTGACAGCATCTCACGGGTTTTTTTTTTTTTTTTCTCTACATTTCAGCTTCAGAGCTTTCTATTGACCTAACTTCAATTTCACTGATTTTTATCCTCCACTGTCAAGTCTATTGATGAGGCCATCAGATCATTCTTGATCTCTGTTACAGGAGATTTTAGTTTTAACATTTCCTTTCGACTCTTTCAGTTTCTCTCCCTCTGCTTATGTTGCCCATCTGTTTTTGCATACTATCTACTTTTACCATAAGAGCTCTTAACACATTAATCATTATTATTTTAAATTCTCCATCTAATAATTCCAGCATTTGGGGCATGTCTGAGTCTGGTACAATGACTGCTTTCTCTTCAACTCTATTTTTCTTGCCTTTTGGCACACCTTGCCAATTTTTTGTTGAAAGCTGGACATGTAGTGTCAGGTAACAGGAACTGAAGGCTTCAGTAGGCTGTTAGTGTCTGGGTTTATGCTAAGCTGGCCAGGAGTTGGGGTGTAGTAAATGTTTGCTGAAGCTGTAAGCAACAGAGGCTTCAAATCCCTCTCGAGACCTTGTTTCTGTCTCCCCTCTTGGCTTTGAGGCTTCTCTGTGTCTTTCTTTAATCCACTGTTGTGATATGGAGTACGTGGTGTGGCGTTAGGTTAGACATGAGGGAGGGCGATTGTCTACGGGGTTTAAATTATGTCTCCATCTTTCAGCAGGCCTGTAAGTCAAGCCTTCTAAGTGTTCCTCCCTCCTCCAATGGTATAACTTTCCTCCCCCCACCCCCAATACCTACTCCTTCACCAACGGAAACATTCCCAATCTATTTCCTTGAGCCCTTTCCTCCTGTTGACTATATTTTTTGTTCCCCATTCCTCAATGGCTCAAGCTGTCAAGAAGAGGAGATACAGGAGACATGGGTTCAACCCCTGGGTTGGGAAGACTCCTGGAGGAAGAAATGGCAACCCACTCCAGTATTCTTGTCTAGAGAATCCCATGGACAGAGGAGCCTGGGGCGGTGGTGGAGACGGGGCAGGCAGTGGGGGGCGCAGTCCAGTCCACAGTATCTCAGAGAGTAAGGCATCACTGAGCATGTGCATGTGACATGACTTAGATGAGACAGGAAGAATGAGGACGGTTCAAGGGAGTAGGGAGAATTAACCCTAACCCTGTACTGTGCCAAAGTCCTTCCCCCTGGAGAAAACACCCATGTTATAAGAAGTCTCAAGGTATGTTTCATCATGGTTACTTTCCCCCTCTCCCTGCCAGGGTCACCAGATCTTTCACAAGGCTGGGCTCCAGGAGTTTCTCACTCTGAAGCTAGTCCACTCAGCCTGCAGCAATCTGTCAAAGCTTCCATGTTAGTGTTCCTACCAGTTTTCAAGCCCAGTGGCTTCTGCTCCAAGTAAGCAGCTCTCAGTCGCTGTATCCCTCCGGGTGCTCCCATCGTACAGATCTGGGCAGTGGTCTGCCCTACCACCTCAGTGCTCCAGTGGGTCTAGTCAAAGGAGATGTTGTTTCAGTTTGTCCAGGTTTTCCTTGTTGTAAGGATGGGAGTGTCAACTTTCAAGCTCTTTACAATCAGGGCCTAAGCTGGAAGGAATCATCCTTTTTGGTTAAGGACAGTTTGGTGAGAAACTAATAAAGGAATAAAGTTTGATTCATCAGACATAGCCAAAGTCAAAAGAAGTGAGGTCCTTTGAGAAATTTTATCATTCATTTCAGGCATCTAAGTTCTAGCTGTAAGTAATGGAAACCAATCAAAGTTTCCAGATTTCTTTTCCACTTTTACTCATGAGTTTACCACAAACACTAGTCCATTTAATACTCTTCACAGAAAAAAACAAAAAGATATGTTACAAAAAAAGTGAAAATAAAGGCTCAGGAAAGTCCTGCATCAAAAGTCTCATGTTTGCTGTCATTTGTCACAAAGTTTACCAGATTTATTGACTATGAAAACTTTTTATTCCCTTCATATTACTTATTAGCATCTATGATAGAATAATAATGCTCCAAAGTCACATCCTAATCCCCTATCTTTTGAATATGCTACCTCATTTTGCATTTTGTGCTTGAAAGTGAAAGTCACTCAGTTGTGTCCAAGTTATTGCAACCCCGTGGACTATACAGTCCATAGAATTCTCCAGGCCAGAATACTGAAGTTGGGTAGCCTTTCCCTTCTCCAGGGGATCTTCCCAACCCAGGGATCAAACCCAGGTCTCCCGTATTACAGGCAGATTCTTTACCCGCTGAGCTCTCAGGGAAGCCTATATTGTAATTAAATTAAGGCTCCTGAGATAGAGAAATTATCCAGCACCATCTGGATAGGCCCACTATAATCACAAGGGCTCCTGAGGGAGGCAGGAAGAGTTAGAAACAGAAGGCAATGCTACCGGAGTAGCAGAGAGAGACTTGAATACGCCACGCTGCAGGATTTAGAGATGAAGGAAGAGACTGCAAGCCAAGGAACAACAGCAGCCTCTAGAAATAAAACAAGGAAGAAACAAATTCTTTCCTGAAGTCTCAGAAGGAAACAGTCCTCCTGGCACCGTTAGTGCAGTGAGACTGAATCTGGACTCCTGACTTCCAGAACTGTAAGATAATACATGCAGGTGGTTCTAAACCATGTATCTGTGGCAATTTGTTCCAGCAGCAATGGGATACTAATACAATACCCTATTATGTTAGTTTTCCGGGAAATGCTATGCTATAGGCAAGGCACACTGGTAGGCATCATGACAGACCCAAAGAGAAACAGATTCTGTCTACGCACTAAGTAAGCCTACAAATTAGCAGAGTACACATACAGTGTAATGGAGAAGGAAATGGCAACCCACTCCAGTGTTCTTGCCTGGAGAATCCCAGGGACGGGGGAGCCTGATGGGCTGCCATCTATGGGGTCGCACAGAGTCAAACATGACTGAAGCGACTTAGCAGCAGCAGCAGCAGAAGTGTAAAGAACTGGTATAGGACAGAATATAAAAGAAAAGATCCACTTCATAAAGATACTAAAGAGAGACGTTACCTTTTACCAGGTATATTTAAGGAATTTTACATTTATTCAGATCTTTCTGTAAGATAGGCACAGTACCAGGCAAGATAGCTACAGAGATGAAAGAAATGGTTCATGCTCTTTCTTTGATAAATAATCTCCTTTGCACAAGAGTCAAGTCAACCAAAACAAGACTGGTTGCAGTCTATGTTAGAAGTGAAAAATGCTTCATTAGCTTTGTGTCATTGAAAGTATCTAAATTACTGAATGAGAGAGTGCAATGAAAATATACTCATTTCTCTGGTACAAAACATTAATTTTTTCCAGGCATATTAGCAATGTGAAAACAGAAGTGGCATTTCAATCTCTTATCCCATTCATAAATGCTTCAGAGGCCTAATTTCATTTCATCCACAAAGTATCTAGGAATAAAAATACAGGTCTTATTATCTCCACCTTAGAAATAGGGAAACTGGCACTCCATGAGTTAAGCACACCAAACCTGCCACTTCTGTTCCTGTAAAACCTTTATTCATGGACAACTGACAGCTGGTGAGGCTTATGAGCACCGGTGTGGCATGACCAAACCTGTGAATCTCTTTGTCCTTTCCATCATGACTCATTAACAGTACCAAATAGAGGTTAGTAGTCACAGCCCCCTTCACTTAATACTGAAAACTAAGTACAGGCGCCATACAAATGCTTGCAGTCAATACGTCACAAAACACTGAGGCCACATATATTAAAACTGCTGGCATTTCCAGGCAAAGAAGAACTCTTCATTTACCTACATACTCCAGTCCCCAGAAAACAAATTCACGCTATCCCTGGGTGCTTCTCTGGTCCGTGACAGTTACAGAGTGTGTGACTCATCTTTCCCTGCTGCTGCTGCTGCTGCTGCTAAGTCACTTCAGTCATGTCCGACTCTGTGCGAACCCATAGATGGCAGCCCACCAGGTTCCCCCATTGAGAACTCTTCATTTACCTACATACTCCAGTCCCCAGAAAACAAATTCACGCTATCCCTGGGTGCTTCTCTGGTCCGTGACAGTTACAGAGTGTGTGACTCATCTTTCCCTGCTGCTGCTGCTGCTGCTGCTAAGTCACTTCAGTCATGTCCGACTCTGTGCGAACCCATAGATGGCAGCCCACCAGGTTCCCCCATCCCTGGGATTCTCCAGGCAAGAACACTAGAGTGGGTTGCCATTTGCTTCTCCATCTTTCCCTGGAGGTTCTAATAAAAACACCAGGGGCCTAAAACAAAACTCAGGGGGTTCAAGTCTCCAGATATTTCTTAACCAATATTACTCATTTTATCCCTAAATTCTAAGTTCTTATGAAACTTTGTTTTAATCCAAAGAAAAGAATAAGTCATTATTTAAGTGATTATTTAAGTCATAAACTCTGATAAATGGTAATCAGAGAAAGTTAATGGCCTAACCCTTTAGCTAATGGAGGTTAACAGTCTAATAAACCATTTGTTAATGCAGCAATGGACAGAATGTAGGAGAACTACAGCTATTAAGTCTCTTTTATGAGTAATGGGGGAAAAGACACAGCCAGATGGGGATAGCATGTACAAGCACACCAAAAGGTGACAATAGAGAAAATAACTGCTACCTGTCACTAAAAGCTGGGCTTCCCCGATAGCTCAGTTGGTAAAGAATCTGCTTGCAATGCAAGGTTCTCTGTACAATAAATGAGAAGAGGAAGGCAGTCACCATGGTATAAGTATATAGTGAATAAATACTATGGGAAATGTTAATTAGTATTTTTTTTTAATGCCCCAAACTAAGCCTGCCTGAAGCATTCAAATGTTTCCTCAGTAAAAACGGACACTGAATACTCTGACGGAAGTTTGAATCTGCTCAATCACTGGGCATGTAGAGAACTTTTCCTTTACAAGGCAATGTCTTTCCAAATGCAATTAAAATACTTCTCGAAAAGACGTACTTTGAAGACTGAAAATTGGAATCATATGTCCCTGACAATTAGTGGACTTTTTAAAAAATAAGGACAGTTTTAAAGTAAGAGAGAAGGCATTATCTTTCTAAATCAGAAAGTCAAAGACATGCAGTTTTGGATAGAATTATATTTAATGATGTGAAATGAGGGGGGGGGGTAAAAATAAATGGCTTAAGTCAGACTTTTATTTCTCACAATAGAAAAAAGTTTAGAGTGAGTCCATGCTGGTGGATGACTTCAGCTACATGAAGTCTTCAGAGACTTTGGTTCCTTCTCTGACACCATTCCATCAATTCCAGGATGTGCTTTTTTTCCTCAAAAATGATGGCTACAAGAGTTAAATCACTAAACTGGTGTTTTAGACAGAAGTAGGAAGGAAAAGTCCTGACCCTCTTGTATGGCGGTGAATCAACCTTACCCAAAGACAGGTCTGGTTTTTGCCCTCAGCTACTGAGAGGTGATCTCTCTGTACCTGAAATCCTCCACATGATACAATATGCCTGGAGGATTTGACCACTGGACAGTCTAACACCATGCCTTATGATGGGATCCCCACAGTATCAGGTCCAACCACCAGAGTAACTGGAGACTTTATGTACTAGCCCAACATCCTGGAGGCACTGGAGATCTCATGTCAGCCGCTGAGCAGTATGTGATGGAGCCCCAATACAACTCTGGACACCAAGGTTCGGCTGAGCTTCTCCGAAGACTTTGTGTGTTGTCACATGTTATGGCCAGGAGACATTCGCAACATCCATAACTCCAAGAGGAAGTAACAACAGGGAGCTCGATATTTGGATCCCTAATGGATTCTGACTTAAAGCATCTCTTTCCCTGTAATTGACTCTAAGTATAACTGCTCTGGGCTCCCCTGATAGCTCAGTGCAGGAGACCCTGGATCAATTCCTGAGTCAGGAAGATCCCCTGGAGAAGGGATAAGCTACCCACTCCAGCAGTCATAGGTTTCCCTGGTGGCTCAGATGGTAAAGAATCCGCCTGCAATGTGGGAGATCTGGATTCAATCCCTGGGTTGGAAAGATCCCCTGGAGGAAGGCATGGTAACTCACACCAGTATTCCTGCCTGAAGAATCTCCATGGACAGAGGAGCCTGGCGGGACTCAGTCCGTGACTGTGACTGAGGGACTAAGCACAGCACAGCATGATGACTTTACTCTGGGTTTCATGAGTCTCTCTAGTGAATGACGAAACCTGAAGGTGGTTTGGGAGCCCCCTCAACTTGCAATTGGTCTCTGATATGAAGTAGGCTTTTCATGAACTGTGGACCCTCTAAACGGTTAAAACTCATACCCTTCATTTTGAGGTGCATTCCAGACCATATAACCTTTCCACTCACATTTCATTTGCCATAACCTAGAAATATGGACACACCTATCTGTAAAGAAGGCTGAGAAATACAGATTTTTGGTTGGGTATATTTCTATTCTTACTAAATCAGAGGTTCTATGATTTAGAAAGAGAAAAATGGTGGAACCCCATAATGTGATTCATACCTTCTATAAAAACAGATATTCATACCCAGTTATAGTCAAAAAAGTTCTTCATTCCTACATACTAGATGATTAGCAAAATTGGAACAACTAATATTTTAAAGAAAATCAAGAATTTTCAACTTTATTGAAAGTAGTTTTCCTGTCAAATTTCTTTTTTGCCATATAATTTCTATTCTTGCCACCAAGTATGATTACTTTGCCTTTTACTTGAAGTCAAATATATTATTCTTGAAATTTTCAGAAAATAGAGCCAACATGGTGTCAGCTACATGCCAAGTGTGATGTGTTTGGTGTCACAGAAGTCAAACTCCTCTATCAGGGATGTATTTCCATTTTATAGATAAGGAAACTCTGTCACACATGCTAACAGCTAGCCCTCTGGGCTTTGATAGATGAGGATGAGGGTGCCCTATGTTCCTCCAAAGTTCAGGCTTTCCACAATGGCCCTAAGTCATTGCTTGATCAAATGAGAACACCAATGTGTTGCAGCTTCAAGATGGACTCTGTTTAGAGCAGATAATGGCCTCCCACTACCTTGCTGGTCTGGACTGATACCACTCCAAGCTCCCCTTGCTGCCCAAGCAAAGAAAGGCTGAGTCCTAGATGAACTATCAGTAAACTCTTACACAGCTACACTTGCCCTCTCTGTGTCCTTTTGACCACCCATTTTATGTCTGTCTTGTAAATTTAAAGCAGTTGGTGGTTCCCTTTCAGCCTAAGTTTCTTTACAATACTATAATGGTATTTCTGAAGTCTGCTGAGACGTCTCTGGATACCAATCTGCTCACAGGGTCACCCCTACTGATTCGCTATGATTTGGTTTTATCTGTCTCTGGGTTTCTCAGGTGGTCTAAGGCACAGATATATCCTGCACTAGCATTCTTTAAATTTCTACACAGCAATCAATTTGTAACAGGTATAGATTTCATCCCATGAACTCATACATAAGAAATGTAGCTCTCTTCATATTTATAAAGGAAAATGCAATTGATTTTATTATGCTTCCTTTCCTCAACATGCTGGAAACAAACCATCCCACCTCCTTTTTCCCAAGATGCCTCTGAGGTTAGGGGTTTATACGCTTTTGCAGGGTGGGAGAGGTGGCAGAGGACAGGCTTCCAGTCCTCTGTATAAGCACCTGTGCACACAGCATCCAGAAGACATCCCGTCTAGGTATGGCTTTTGGTCATCCACCAGTGCAGATCATAGTCATCCTAACCCCAGAGCGTCATCAAGTCAGCTGCTCTCTACTGGCCACATCTGAGGATTTTTTTTTTTTCCTTCTGCCTCTTGCTGAGGCTCCAAGAAATGCTGTGATGATATCCCAAGCCTGTCCACCAATATATTCCACATAGTCATTTCTCCAGCATACTGAGCAACAAGAACTCCAAGGCTGCAGGTCCCATGAGCTCCACGTGGCAGAGCACACAGGCCTTCTCTGTTCTCAAAGAATGCTATCAACACCATTTCTACCTGGGGGTTATGAGGGTGTGCTACTTTTTTTCCCATTTCCTCCTGGCCTTCCCTGGGGAAGAGTCCCGCAGAAAGTGAATGTGAAGTTGCTCAGTTGTGTCTGACTCTTTGCAATTCCATGGACTGCAGCCTATCAGGCTGCTCCATCCATGGGATTTTCCAGGCAAGATTACCAGAGCCTTTTCCTTCTCCAGGGTATCTTCCCAACCCAGGGATTGAACCCAGGTCTCCTGCATTGCGGGCAGACACTTTACCCTCTGAACCACCAGGGAAGCTGACACAAGAGTCCCGCAGAGACAGATTCAAAGGAACCCGCAAAGTTCTTTGCAAAGAAACTCTCTAGCCTGGGAAGCTTTTCTAGTCTTGGGATTCAAAAGAGCCAGACAAAAGAGTGATCACACACCTTCCTGTGCTCTAAGCGGCCTCACAGTCTGAACTTCCAAAAATGGAAACGCCTTGACTGTTTTTCTGCCATAACAACCTTTTTCTGGTTTATGAGTATATTATAGAAAGGCAGCATACAGTTGTCTGAAAACGTCACCTTCAGACCAGCAGCATCAGCATCACCTGAGAACTTGATAGAATGCAGATTTTTCAGATCTCACTCCAGACTTGCTGACTAGAATATTCTGGGGCTGGAACTCATCAATCTGTGATTCAACGAGCCCTCCAAGTGACTATGAGGCATACTCAGGTTTGACAAACATAGTACAAGGTGAACTTGGGAGCTGTATGACCCCAGAGAAGTGTCTTAACATCTCTGAAAATGGAGATCATACTTGTATTTACATCATGTTGAGGCTTTTGTAATGATCACATGTGCTAAATAAAAACATAGAGAACTGTGAACAGGGCCTGGCATACAGTGGATACTATAAAAATAGGCATATTATTTATATCTTTTAACTGAAACTCAAATTACAGGCAGGCTTGGGGCAATAGAAAATGTCAGTGAAAGATGTTATTTCAAATATAGCAGCCCACAAAATTTAATGACGAAGGTCCATATAGTCAAAACTATGGTTTTTCCAGTAGTCATGTATGGATGTGAAATTTGGAACATAAGGAAAGCTGAATGATGAACTGACGCCTTCAAACTGTGGTGTCAGAGAAAACTCTTGAGAGTCCCTTGGACTGCAAGGAGATCAAACAAGTCAATCCTAAAGGAGATCAGTCCTGGGTGTTCACTGGAAGGACTGATGCTGAAGCTGAAACTCCAATACTTGGGCTACCTGATGCGAAGAGCTGACTCACTGGAAAAGACTCTGATGCTGGGAGGGATTGGGGGCAAGAGGAGAAGGAGACGACAGAGGTTGAGATGGTTGGATGGTGTCACCGACTCGATGGACATGGGTTTGAGCGAACTTGGGGTGGTAGTGAAGGACAGGGAGGCCTGGCGTGCTGCAGTCCATGGGGTCACAAAGAGTCGGACACGACTGAGTGACTGAACAACAACAAAATAAATTTAAAGGAAATTAAACTGTCTTCCTTCAATTCTTTTACATTCATTCTATAATTCACATTTTGTATTAGTTGACGCCTTCACTGTCTATTTTAATTAAAGACTTTGAACCATAAAAGGTTTTCTAAATTATTCAGTACTTTTACCAAAAGAATGGAACAATTATGTGGGAATAAATTTTGATGAAAGTGAAAGTCACTCAGTCGGGTCCAGCTCTTTGTAATCCCATGGACTGTAGCCCGCCAGGCTCCTCTGTCCATGGAATTCTCCAGGCTAGAACTCTGGAGTAGGTTGCCATTTCCTTCTCCAGGGGATCTTCCTGGATTGAACCCAGAATTGAACCTGGGTCTCCTGCATTGCAGGCAGGTTCTTTACCATCTGAACCACAATAGCCTGTCCAACAGTCTCATCCACAGACAGGATGACCAGAGTGACTGCGTACTGGTTTTACACTTTCAGATATTGTGCAAAAGATTCGTCCACTGGTTTAGAACTTGAAAAGAGTTTTGAAATGCAAATTCTTTTTCTTCAGTAGCATTTGAAAGAATATTGTACTGGCTGAGCTCACTATTAAATAAATTACCTATTGAAAGAAACTGCTCCCTCAGTCACATGCTGCTTCTGCTGCTGCTGCTAAGTCGCCTCAGTTGTGTCCGACTCTGTGCAACCCCACAGACGGCAGCCCATTGGGCTCCGCCACCCATGGGATTCTCCAGGCAAGAACACTGGAGTGGGCTGCTGTTTCCTTCTCCAATGCATGAAAGTGAACAGTGAAAGTGAAGTCGCTCAGTTGTGTCTGACTCAGTGACCCCATGGACTGCAGCCTACCAGGCTCCTCCGTCCATGGGAGTTTTCAGGCAAGAGTACTGGAGTGGGATGCCATTGCCTTCTCCCTCAGTCACATGAGGCAATTTTAATTCTTTATGGAATCCAAGGTCCCATTTAGTAATATGGGTAATTTACTAAGCATTAGCTATTTACTCTTGTTTCCAGAAAATACTAACCTCACTGGATTCATCAGCACACTTCTAGAGATGAGGTCAGCCACTGATTTGGAAACTAATACCTTCTGCAACTCAGTGAAGCTACCACCTATATGACTAATGACTCATCTCTTTTTCTAGAGGGAGTGTTATTCTGAGAGAGCAGCATCAACACTCTCTCCCAGAGTTTTCCATAAGGGAAGGGTAGCTCCGTCAATGAAAACAAAAATCAACAACAATTGATAACAGCTGGAAATCCTTGCCTTTACTACTTTCTTATAAAGACTATTCAAGAATGCATGAAACAGACAAAATTACATAAGGATTAAGAGACATCTTCTAAATCTTCCAAACATGTGCTTTACTTTGGCTGGCTTTCCCTTGCCAAATCCACAGTGAATAGTCTCATACAAGCATCTTGTTGAAAACAGAAAAAAAAATAGTTTTTTTAAAAATATATATTTTCTATATATAAATAATATGAAACATCTGGGTTTTTGAGATTATCACTATTTTGGCTAATCTTTCAGGCTTAATGTTGGTGATGCTTGGCATCTTGGAAACATGACAACACTGAAATTAACACAGATTAAATAAAATCACAGTACTTTTAAGCTGGAGTGAGACTTATTGATGAATCATCTCATCCAGCTCTTTCAATTTACATAGAGGAAAACTCAAGGCTGAATTGTCCTACCCACAAGCTTAAATCCTTTTAAAAACATTATGGATTTACAAACACATGGGCTTAAATTTTCAGGCTTTGTGAACCTAGTCTTTTCCTAAGTAGGGATGCATCTGCATTTCATAAGGACTCATCTGGTCACTGGGAGTTCTGAAACTAAGATCTCATCTCTTACACAAAAAGGGATTACCAGATAATAAAGGAAATGGAACACACATCAAATTGTAATATATGGTACTGCTTTAGTTGGAGGAAAGATCTCCTGGAGTTGAATGGCAGGACATCCTGCTTAAAGACAGGAAGATGACAGATGGTAAAAGACCTTGAATCCTATGCCAAGAAAGATGTACCTTATCTGTTAATAACAACAAGCATTGATGATTTGATTATGCATCACTGTGCTAAGAGTTTTACCTACATTATTATGTGTCATCCTTATAATTACCACGTGAGGTAGGTTTCATCACTTTACCTTTTAACACATGAACGAACTGAAGCAACAAGAGGCTAGCAGTGCATTACCCAAGGTCAAATGGACAAATGGCAAAACTGGGACTCAGAATTCTCCCAGTTCCCTTGTTTTTTCTTGAGCACAGGAATGACATGATCAAGCTGTTCTTCTAGGAGATTAATTTGGCCACAACACAGAGCACGCACTGTCTTTTTCCTGGCCCACGGCACAAGCAGGAATGCTTAACTCCTGCACGGTTTCTGTCAGCCATTTAGAGATTTATGAGAAAGCCATGTCATACTTCTTAGATTAACATGTTCATTTCTTTTCACTTCAACATGTTTTTATAAGTCATGGGCTGTGACCTGACCATTTCCTTATTTTCACTCTCTTCCTCCTCTCCCTCCTTTATCTCTCAGTACAGCCAATTTCTCTCTTGGGGACCATTATTGCTTTCCTAAGGCCTTGGGCAAAGACAAGGCTTCTCCTATCAGACTAATCATCAGAGGATACAGAAAGGGGAGAGGGGAAGAAGGGAATGTGTTCAATATAATTACAGACAATGGCACACAAAGTTTCCTCCATTACTTAAGGCTGAAATGTATCCATGCTGATGAATTAGTTTTGGGGGGAACCCACTAATAAATCCTAATATTTCTCAAAGAAAGATGACTTGAAATTTAACTTACATTAAGCTATGACTGAAGTTTATGCTGATTAAATGTGGGCTTCATAGCAATTCATCCCAGGAACAATCCGAAAACGTAAATAATGTAACAAAGTAAATAAAACTCTGCACACCACCCCCACCACTACCAGCCCCACAGAAGCAACAGGCGGCATGGGAGTGGAGCGAGTGTGCCCCAGAGGGTACACATGACTGGAAAAGGAGAGAGAAACCATTTCCTGCTCTCTCAGAACATTTGCTCTTTAATAAGCATGCCGAGGTTCTGCAAGGCACTTCCTGCAGGGGCTGGATCCTCCACTGGAAATGTTGAAGGTTATCTCTGGAAGCGTCTTCCATGAACAAATGACTTGTCAAGTCCTGCCTGGGGAAGAAGATGAACTGAACAGCATGGAGGCACAAGGCCATCTCAGAGGACAATGCCAGACCCAAAGGCACCTCCCGCATATGTGCACAGCGCTCTTTGCATGTCAGCTTGCCATCTGGTCTTCACACAGGTGTAAACACTTACTCAGGTGTGATTCCCCCTTTATGCCCATTCACTGAACCCTCAGCTCAAAGTAGATGAGATGAGCCCAATTATGTACGTGATGGATCTCTGCATGCCGTTTCTCCAGTCCAGACTGTCTGGGCTGCACAGACCATGTCTTACAGTTTTGCAAAGTTTTCCAAGTAAAACTTCACAAAGCCACAGAAAGGACTAAAATTTTAAAGACTGTTTATGGACTAAAATACATATCTGATAAAGCAGTTATCCTTTGCATTCCAGAAAGGAACCCCTGGAACCCTTCAGCACATGAAAAGCTAAAACCCCTGCCCCAGTGTTTCTTTGATGATAATCTAATTCTCAGACTTAGGGCTTTCCCGGTGTACAGGAAACAGGCTGTTAGCCCAGTCTCCTTGGTGATGAAGTGAGCAGGCTCTATGTCTTTCTTGACAGTCCTACTGTCTTTCCAGGAGCCAGCCCTTGAGGGCTCGGCTGGATCTCCTTTACCGGAATTCCCTGTCCACTTCCCAGAGTTGTGAGAATCAAATGAGATGATCTACACTGGAGGTGCTCTAAATGACAAAACCCCGGAAAAACACAAGACCACTGCCTTTGAAGAGCGAATGGAGTAAATCCCAATTTCTTCCAAGTAATATTTCCCCAAGCAACCAGTGTCTAAACGAGGTGAGAGAGAGGGTATGGAATGAAAGATGGGAAGGATTATCATAAAGCAAGGGCAGAATCACGAAGTGTCATACTAGGCGTCTCCACTGATAACATTAAATTTAACTCTTAACACCTTCCTCTGAAAGAGGGAAAATGGAAGCACCAAGGGGGCAAAAGCCTTGCTCGGTGCCACACACTGGCTAAACAGGCTCAAACCCAGGGGTCATGAATTTGGGGTCCAGGTGCATAACACTTGAAAAGGAACCAATTCTATTTTTGGATTGACCAGATTTTTGATAACTGTAATGACTCTGATTGGAATGTGGTCTAAAAGCAGCAACCTTTTCACATGAGGTCAAAACTACATCACTAGATTACCATTAGGGTGTGGTTTATATTTTCCCAGCCCCAAATGCCCTGACCTCAGTGCTCTCTTCCTCTGATGTCTATTAAATTCTGAAAGACTCAGATCAAACACTGACCTCAAGAAATCCTCGCAGACAATTCCATTCTAAAAGAACTCTGATCTTTCCCTCCTTGGAATCCCTGATACACTATCAGTTGATCACATCTATTCCTGGGGGACTTACTTAAATGATATACATTTGAGAGCTGTTCCTGACATTGTTCCTGCGGTTTGGGCTTCAGTATTTAGAAAAATCAACACCTCCTCAAAAACAGGTTGAATACTTTTTTTGTACTCCCCTACAAGGACAATATGCTATCCTCTGCCTAAAGATATTTATGGAGCATTTACGATGGGCCAGGCATGGTACTAAACATTGAGTATGTGCTAAGCATCTTATACAATTTACTTCATTGGGTTTCCCCTAGCAGGTACAGTTTTTATACCCATTTTCAAGAGAGGGAAGCTGAGGTTCAGCTACTACAGTAGCTTGCCCAAGTTTGCTCACCTAGTAGAGAACAGATCTGGAATTAAAACTGGATACATCTGACTCCAGGGCTGATTTCTCATCTCCTGGGTAGTACTGCCCCTTCATAGCACAGCTAGTTTCCATTGACCTTAACAGACCAAATCCAGGGTCTACAAATTTCAAGATAATACACAAAACTCTGAGTTTAAACTTGGTTCCAGCTTTCAAACTGTGCCTAAGGATTTGGGATTTAACACATTGTGCTCCTTTTGAACAGCTTGTTCCTTCAGTGGGTTTCTGATACAACATGATGGAGGTTTCTATACTCGGATTGGGCATCACTGGATTTTATAGTCCCTACAAGTTTTACACTGGGAAATTTTGATCTAGTATCAGTGTGTCTTAGAGTCTCCTCTAATTAAGGCTAAACCTAGCCACAGCTATGCCAGGACTCTCTGGTTTATACCTAATGAGAAAAACTTTTGTTAGTATTGACCCATCGCTTAAAGCTCTTTCATCATCCTATGGATTTACGAGAAACATTAGGCTAGTCTCACCTGAAGGCAAATTTCTTGAGCATGACTGCCAATATCACAGACAGACATACAAATCAGAAAAGATTGGGCATGTTATTCACAACAGGATAATTAATAGTAAAAATATAGAAGAATGAAAAAAAAAGGACAAGGATTATGTGAATATATAGTGACAGCAGAAAAATAACAAGTGACCAGAGATGCCAGCACTGTGAAAATAAGTGTTAGAAGTGGGAAATATAAAACTTTACATCATCATAATTCATGACATCTCCACTGTTATAGTAGCGCTTGGAGACTTAACTGAAATCAGCCAGATGTAGCATATATTTGGGACCAGTACTAAAATACCTCATTTTCCCTCTCACATTTCTCATTTCTCCAAAATAATTATACAAACTATATTGCAAAGCCCAGAAGGGAAATTCAACTGTTATGAAGAAAACATGGAAAACCTTACACAAGAAAAATATGTTTAAATGTCTTTCTCCTCTTCTTTCCCTAGTTTCTCATCTATTTTAATTTAAACCCTCCATTTAGGGGACAAGTGATTTCCTATCCTAAGAAACACAAGCAAAATTTACCCTTTTCACAATGTTTTCCTGTCTTTCATTGAATTATTTCATGCAGGTCAAAAAAAGAAAAGTATTTTATAAAATCAATCAAACTAAAATGAAATATACTGAATGATTTTAAATGTACATTTTTACTCGAAGTTGTTTCCCCATTGTAGAACACTGTATTGACATATGTTCTTTCACTTTCATTTACACACACCCACAAACACAGGCACACACACATACAACTGTTTGTACCCATATCTTTCTGAACAGCAGAAAGTCAAAAAGACACCTTTCATATCTTGTCAATTAGGATTCTTTCAATAGAATCACCTGTATGGAGGCCTTTGTCTTTCTTTAATCCAACTCTCAATCCATTATTTTATGTATATCTTTCCATGCATGAGATGCATGCAATACATTTCATCTCCTTTGGCCATCTTTGTGTTTGGAATAAATCAGAGAAAACAATATTCTAAATGAAGCAGCAGTCTGTAGCATGATTGTAAAATATATATACATATGGCAAGATTTCTATTACTGCTAAAAGATAAAATATTCAAGATATATCATTTTTCTCTGCAAATCACTGCTACATGAATATAAAAATATCTACCTATATTTATCCATTTGTATAGCATTACTTTCCCACACAGTTGTTAAGAGAGATTATATCAGTCCAAGAACTTCTGGGATACTCCTGGAAAATTTTCACACATGTAGCACTTGATCTTTTCCAGGAATTTTCAAGAGTATAGTCTCATTTGGTTTTTACCACAGTCCTATAAGGATGGGAGAGTCAGAATTATTCCCGTTTTAGAGATGAGAAAATATAATATATTAAGTCCTTGCTTAGCATCAGAGTTGAGCAGAAAATCCTGAACTCTCACACCCTTATCAGTTATCTATGTACTACAGCAACATGCTTTTTCTTTCATTATTTAAATTATCCACTTACAAAGACGTTCATTGTAAATAAACTGCGGTTTTAAATTCTATATATAAGGACAGAAACATAAATCCTTTCATAACTGTAGAATGCTAGAATCTGGGAATATCTACAACAAAACAACATTTATGAAACGGTTTCACTTTAGTTATATATGTCTATATCTTAAAGAGTAAAAGTTAGCCAACTACAGCCTAGAGGTCAATTGTGGTCTGCCCTCTGTGATTTGTTGTTGTTTTTAGCAGCCTGCAAGTTAAGAATGACTTTTTACATTTTTAAATATTTGAAAAACATAAAAAAGAGAACATTAATCACAAATGTGTATCATATGAAATTCAAATTTCAGGGCCCACAAACAAAGCCTACTGGAACACAGACACACTCATTCATCGACACATTATTTTTGCCTTTGTTACCAACTGAGTAGTTACAACAAAGATGAAATGACTCAAAAGCCAAAAATAAGTATCATCTGACCATTACAGAAGATGAGTGTCATGCTTATTATAGATTAAATGCTTTTCTATTTCTAACAACTTTATCTTTTTTTGACCACGGAACAAGAGAATACCCAAACTAGAACACCCTACATACAACACTCACAGTATTTCCATCTTTAGAAAGGGAGGTGAAAACTGAGAGACTTTTCTGGACATATGATTAACTTACTAGAAATCATAGTGAATTTTATATGACATAGGAATCACATTTTGGTTAATTCAGAAGGCTCCAGAACCATTATGTAGAGTGGGAAATACAAGATGGCAGCACAATCATTCCTCAGTACACACAAAGTGATTGGTTCCAGGACTCAAATCTGCAAATGCTCACGTCTCTTATACAAAATGGCATAGTGCTGGCATATAACCTTCACACATCTTCCCATATACTTTAAATCATCTCTAAATTACATATAACACCTAATACAATGTAAAAACTATGTAAATAGTTGCCATCGCAGGGCAAATTTAAATTTTGCTTTTTGGAATTTTCTGGAAGCTTATTTTCAAATATGGTTTCAAATATTTTCAAAAATCCTCATTTGAATATGTGAATGCAGAAGGGTAAGTGTAAAGGACATTTTAACAGGCTGCACCTGGGAGCACCTACCCAGCTCTTTGGACTAGCAGGATTGAAACACCTTCCAAAATAGAGTGAGAAGTTCCCCTAATCCTTAACGTCTAAGAGAGGATGTTTTGAGGGAGAGACACTCCCACGTCTCTCTCCCCAAATCTATTAAAACGACAAAACATCCGCAAGCCACTGGACCCAATTACTTTTGGACATGGGCCCACCGCAAGTCACAGCATATAACAAATTAAAATTTCAGGCCATCCTCTCAAACTTCTGGCTCGGTCTATTAAAGGGGCCAACACACCTGTTAAAGATACGATGGCAAGCTGCCATGTTTTGCAGCAGTCAGAAGTTCAGTGTCATGTAAAAGACTTTTGTCCCTAGTGCTGAGATAATGAGCTTGTTCCTTCTTGATGATTTATGGGATGCAGATGAGAAACTGGCTGATTGAGGCTTTGCAAGATGAAAGTTTTCTGCTCTTGGCAGTAGTACCGGTACTCTGGAGAAAGTGGTTTCACTGCTGCAGTTCCATTACTGCCATTCGAAAAAGTCAAATAACAAAGTATGCCAGGTGAATATAAATAATACTTATTTCAGTCAATTTGTTGGTTGGAAATCACTCTAAACTTCTTTGTTATACCAAACTATAGAATTCCAACAGTTACTGACAAGTTCCAGGGTCTTTTCTGTCCAGCAGAACCAGCTGGTCCCTAAATTACTACCCTCTTTCAGTCTTAAACTCTTATAACCGACTTATATTTAGGGTCTATATTTGCTTCCTGTTAGCCAACGGCAGCCCACTCCAGTACTCTTGCCTGGAAAATCCCATAGACAGAGGAGCCTGGTAGGCTGCAGTCCAAGGGGTCGCTAACAGTCAAACATAACTGAGCGACTTCACTTTCACTTTTCGCTTTCATGCACTGGAAAAGGAAATGGCAACCCACTCCAGTGTTCTTGCCTGGAGAATCCCAGGGACAAGGGAGCCTGGTGGGCTGCCATCTATAGGGTCGCACAAAGTGGGACACGACTGAAGTGACTTAGCAGCAGCAGCAGCNTTTGCTTTTTGGAATTTTCTGGAAGCTTATTTTCAAATATGGTTTCAAATATTTTCAAAAATCCTCATTTGAATATGTGAATGCAGAAGGGTAAGTGTAAAGGACATTTTAACAGGCTGCACCTGGGAGCACCTACCCAGCTCTTTGGACTAGCAGGATTGAAACACCTTCCAAAATAGAGTGAGAAGTTCCCCTAATCCTTAACGTCTAAGAGAGGATGTTTTGAGGGAGAGACACTCCCACGTCTCTCTCCCCAAATCTATTAAAACGACAAAACATCCGCAAGCCACTGGACCCAATTACTTTTGGACATGGGCCCACCGCAAGTCACAGCATATAACAAATTAAAATTTCAGGCCATCCTCTCAAACTTCTGGCTCGGTCTATTAAAGGGGCCAACACACCTGTTAAAGATACGATGGCAAGCTGCCATGTTTTGCAGCAGTCAGAAGTTCAGTGTCATGTAAAAGACTTTTGTCCCTAGTGCTGAGATAATGAGCTTGTTCCTTCTTGATGATTTATGGGATGCAGATGAGAAACTGGCTGATTGAGGCTTTGCAAGATGAAAGTTTTCTGCTCTTGGCAGTAGTACCGGTACTCTGGAGAAAGTGGTTTCACTGCTGCAGTTCCATTACTGCCATTCGAAAAAGTCAAATAACAAAGTATGCCAGGTGAATATAAATAATACTTATTTCAGTCAATTTGTTGGTTGGAAATCACTCTAAACTTCTTTGTTATACCAAACTATAGAATTCCAACAGTTACTGACAAGTTCCAGGGTCTTTTCTGTCCAGCAGAACCAGCTGGTCCCTAAATTACTACCCTCTTTCAGTCTTAAACTCTTATAACCGACTTATATTTAGGGTCTATATTTGCTTCCTGTTAGCCAATGGCAACCCACTCCAGTACTCTTGCCTGGAAAATCCCATAGACAGAGGAGCCTGGTAGGCTGCAGTCCAAGGGGTCGCTAACAGTCAAACATAACTGAGCGACTTCACTTTCACTTTTCGCTTTCATGCACTGGAAAAGGAAATGGCAACCCACTCCAGTGTTCTTGCCTGGAGAATCCCAGGGACAAGGGAGCCTGGTGGGCTGCCATCTATAGGGTCGCACAAAGTGGGACACGACTGAAGTGACTTAGCAGCAGCAGCAGCCATAAGCCTAACTTTTCCTCCTACCTCCTTAATTAACTCAATAAACAATTTAAATGTGCTAGAGTCTAGCAAGGTACCCATGCTACACACTTGAGGTTAATGAGTACCATCTTATAGACTTTTTGTTTCAAATCAGTATTAAATCCTCTTATCCAATAACATAACCAGCAGCCCCAAGAGGCTATTTAAACTTAAATTTGAATTGAGTAAAATTAAAGAAAATTTTAAATTTACTGCTTCAGTCACACCAGCAGATTTCAAGGGCTCAAAGGCTCCATGTGGTCAGGGGTGAGCAGAGTGAACAGTGCAGATATATCACCAGCAAAGCCCATTAACAATACCCAGAAAATAAAGATAGAATCTGGGTAATTAAAGTCTAACCTTTAGTTTTCCTTGGAGCTCAGGCTAGTTTCACCTGCTTGTAGGGTGCAGCAGGCAGAGGCCTTGAACTCGGTGCTTCCCAGTGTTTCCAAGGTTCCCAGGGCCAAACAGCTAGGCTTGTTGCTTTAGCTCCGGACCCTGGGTAGGAGCTCTGGGCCCAGGGCTGCAGTTCAAGATGGCGGCAGAGAGCAGGCCCTGAGATCTGGACCCTGAACCTCGCGAGAACTCCACCCTCCACGCGCCCCCTCCCTGCTGCTGAATTCCCCCATAAAGCCGCCTACGCACGGCTTCTCAGGGACTGCCTGTGCTGCAGAGCTGAAGCTCGCATCTTTCCATACTTTGACCAAAGAACAGAACTTGCCTGGGACTTTCTTGGTGATCCAGTGGCTAAGACTCCACACTCCCAAAGGCAGGGGGCCTCCATTCATCCCTGGTTAGGGAACTGGATTCCATCTGCCACAGTGAAGAGTTCATAAGCAGCAACTAAGGATCCTGCATTGCCACAACAAAGACAGACGATCCCACGTATTGCAATTAAGACCCGGCACAGCCAAATAAATAAATAAAAATAATAAATGAATACTAAAAAAAAATTAAAAAGTTTCTTCTGAACCAAACTCCATCTCAGTCTATTGGGTCAAATGACATCACACAGTAGAACCTTTCTTGGGGCCAGACTCCTAACAGTCAGTAACAGGTGAAGAATATTTCCATCATTTCAGAAAGCTCTACTGGTTAACTCAGCTCTCTATTTTAACTCATAAAGGTAAAACTATCCTTTAGTTCTACTTTTATTCACCACTTACTCTTACAGTCTGAAGAAGTAAAAAGTAAAAACTAGAATGCAACTAATATTTTTTGAGTATCTGCCATGTACTAAGTGTGGTTTCTTGGTTCACCCAAATGTGCCTAGAACAGTTTTAGAAAGGGTCATTCCCCTGGGGCTGCCTCTAGGACTCTTACTGTCTCCACTCTTGATCTCTGTGCTTTTCTTGGGAATTCTTCAACAGCTCCTCCTGTTGGAATGAATGTAATCCACTTTCTCTCCAAGTATCTTTCCACAGCTTTTCCTGAGCAGCCTAGAGTTCACCTGCTTCCTCCCCATGGCACATTTACTCCCTCTGCCAAAAATGCAAGGATAATCTAAATATCCCCATTCCTTTGAACGAGAACATTTGAAGTTATCGATTTGCCTGTGTTTATTAAAAGACAGGGCTTCCCAGGTGGCTCAGTGCTAAAGACTCCGCCTGCCAATGCAAGAGATGCAGGTTCCATCCCTGGGTCAGGAAGAACCCCTGGAATAGGAAATGGCAACCCACTCCAGTATTCTTGCCTGGAACATTCCACAGAGACAGGAGCCTGTGGGCTACAGTCCATGAGGTTGCTAAAGAATCGAACATGACTGAACAAATGAGCAAGCACGCATGTAGTAAAAGGCAATCACTCCACATTCATTGCTCTGAGAAAGTCAAGTTATCTTATTTGAACACTAAATATATATTAAAGGTTGTAGCAACTCTGCTTCAGCCAGTCTTCAGAGGCAATATTTTATTAGAAATACATTACTCCTTCATACAAATTCAATGCCAAGTGAACCAGAAACTGTAGTAAATGAAAGATGGCCACAAATTCTTTGACATTCCTCACAACCAAAGGGGAGTGTACTCTTTTCCTTGGACCTGGGCTAGCGTGCACCTGATTTAATCGACAGAGAACAGTGTTAAGTCATGCTCTGCTGGTGCTCAGCCTTTAAGAGAGCAAGCAGCCTCAACCATGGTCTCCCTCAGTAGCTGGATCAACATGCTAAGAATTCTGACGACTTGCTAGAAAGCCACATGGGGAAGTCCTGCAATGAAACTACAGAGAGGGAGTTCAGCCTTCCATGTGCCCCTGCAAGATGCTAGGTACATACATGATACCATCGTGGACCCAAGTCCCTGCCAGGTGGAGCAGCACAGCCTAGCCAAGTCCAGCTAAACTCCTGTCCCAGAAAATCATGACATAATAAAAAGGCTGTTGTGTAAGCCATCACATTTTGGGGTACTTTGTTAGCAATGACAGATAATTTAGAGCTCAAGGTAACAGATTAGCTGTTAAAACTGGCTGCCTCATTTGAACACATTTCGAGATGGTCCCCAAAAAGAATCATGAGGAGCTGGAAAACAGCCAGACATATTTTATGGAGAGAGTGAGTCAAATAAAGCATAGGATAAGAGACAAAAATGTTGTGAGTGAGGAAAGAGAAGGAAAGTCCCACTCATTCCCTTGGATGCTCCGATCTAGTCGTCTACCTGTACTTTATCCAGCTTCTAAGAAATAACCCCTCACTGGTGTTCTTATTTTACTCAATTGTCTCCCTTCTAAGCTGTAAGTTTCCTGAAGTCAGGGATCTCTTGTCTGGATGTGTCCCCAGCATCTAGAGAAAATATTATCATGGTGTTATGACAGCACTCCATTTCTAATTCAGCCCTGCTTCTCACAATTTAGCCATGGACGACTTAACCTCACATGTACCTCAGTTTGGCCATTATAAGATGAGGCTAAGAGTATGGTATCTACCTCATAAGAGTATGATGCCTACTAAGTATATGACAAAATATTGTGCTTCATGGGTAAATTAAAATCCCTGATAATCTGGCCCTAGGCTGTCCCCTGTGGACTTAGAAGATCCCCTGTGGACTTAAAAGACCCAACAAAGGCACCCGTGTGTGCACCAAAGATCATTAGAATGGGCCTCAGAGACCAGGCTAGGCAGGTTCCTCAAAGATCAGCCTTCCCAGAAAAGCACCCTGTGATGCTATTTGGAGATCACCAATCCAGTTCTTTTCCAGCTATAGCTATCTCACACTAGGAGCTGACTCAGTGTGGCTCCAAACTGTTGTTGGACTTGGAGCCTTTGTGAAGAAGAGGACAGGAACAGCTTTTTAATCCTCAAGCTGGAGAGTACTAGCCCAGCTTCGAAAACAGGTCCCTGAAATGGCCTCTGCTGGCCCAAGACCCAGTTTCCACAGGGTGTAATAGGTGCAAATACGGTTCATTAACCAGAAGACCTGGCTCATGGTAGAGAAAGCAGGAGAAACAAATGTTGAACCCCTGAGGCTGCACACACATGGTTCTGTTGAGCTGGAGGTGGGCAGATGGCGGGGGCTGAAGCTGCTGAAGATCTTGTGACCTTTGCTGGGGACTCAGTAAGATGAGGCTGAGCTGGGCTCATAGAGAAAGAGACTCAGCAAGTCACAGGGAAGTCAAACAGGGCCCTGACAGCCATAACAGCTCAATCAGCTTCTAGACGAGGGAGGAGAAGGAAAGTTTTAAAAGCCTACTGGGGAGTAAGAATAGCATAGAGTTTGGTAATACAGGTTCTGGAGTCCATATGCTCAAGCTGGTATCCCAGATCCATTACCTTCTTGAGCAATCTAGTTAGTTTCTCTAAGCCCTTTTTCCCCATTTGGAAAGGGGACACAGAAATAGTCCCTGACTCAGAAGTGTTGTGAGGATTCAGAGAGATAGTTCAGGACACGCTATTTCTTGAGGACCCCATTTAAAATACCCTCTTGCCTTCCTCCTCCTTTTTCCCATTGTGTTTAATATCCTGTGACATTTTTAAATGTATGTATATACGAACATACGTGTGACTGTGTGTGTATAAACTATATACAGTTTATTCTTTGTTTCTCTCTACTGCAGTGCAAAATTAAAGGAAACAAGTATATTTGTTTCATTTTCTGATGCATCCTTCATTCTTAGAAAGGTGCTCGATGCATAATAGGTTCATAGTAAATATTTTTTGAATAAATGACTGAACGGAGGTAAAACGGCTGACTCAGTAAACACTCAATAGCTACCACTATTATTTGCATATTCCTGCCTAAATGGTGTTCCCAGAAGTTTCCTGTTCCCATAATACTAAGTCCACTCCTTCCTTGCAGCATTTCTCCCATTTTGTTCATATTATAACTTCTTTGTATTATAACTTGTAATTGTGTCTGCTACTAGGAGAAAAATAGAGCAATTCAAGTATGAGGTTCAGTGGCTAAAGACCAGGCCAGTATGTGCATAAGTTAGGAGAACAGGCTTTTGAATCAGACATCAGTTTAAATACCTAGCTCTGCCTATTATACAGAGTGAAATAAGTCAGAAAGAAAAACACCAATACAGTATACTAATGCATACATATGGAATTTAGAAAGATGGTAACGATGACCCTATATGTGAGACAGCAAAAGAGACACAGATGTAAAGAGCAGACTTTTGGACTCTGTGGGAGAAGGCGAGGGTGGGATGATTTGAGAGAATAGCATTGAAATATGTATATTACCTTACTGGGTACCCTTGGCATTTATTGTCATGAAATTGAAGTTTCCTCCTCAGTTTGCTGAGTGCCATAGTTGCTCTGCACTCATGGACTTGTTCTGAGGAGTAAATGAGAGACTACTCTAACACTGCTCAACACAGTGCCCACCACACACAATAAACAGGAAGGAAACATCAGCTGTGATTACTCCCTGCCTCCTTAGCAGTAGTTTGCACAGTGCCCTTGTAGAAAGCATTCAGAAGAGCAGACAGTCTCTGAACAAATGCATCTCAGATTAACCTGAAACAACCCGGCGCTCTCTCAGTCTAATATTCTCTCACTCCACCCTGCCTCCCTTTCTGTCCCAGTCCTCCAAGCCAACCGAGTTCCAGTCTCCCCTGTGGACTGACCGCATAGCCCCTCTTGATGCCCTGTTCCCATTCGTGAGCCAAAGCTGTCATTCTTAGAGCGGTCTGGCGGGGCCACAGGCCACTACTCAAGCTGGTTCTCCTCTGGCTTGTCAGAGGTCAGACCAAGCTATAAAGAAAGAGAATAGATGCCAAGGACTTACCGCATTTTAATGCTTGGTTCCTGACCCGTATTTATGCTGAGGGACAACAATTACAACCATATGACCTTGCATAACAAATGGGTCTGTCAAATTAGGCCTTGCAAAATGGCTTGCACGAATTCAAGCTTAACTTGTGATCTTCCAACACACAGTTGTGACACTCACACTAGCCCACCATACACATTTGTCAAAATAGGAGAGAGGCATTCACTCATTCATTCACTCATTTCTTTCTCTGTCCAGCAGTCATGTGCTAAGTGTTAGGTTAAGACTACTGAATAAAACATGGCTTGCCCTTTGAAGGAGCTTACAGAATAGGGGGTAAAGGCTACAGAAAAAGTTTGTGTTCTACACAGAACAGCCTGAACCCAGAAACTCCTAGTTCATTCTGGAAAGCTGAGCGAATGTCTCAGCTCAGGTTGCTGTAACAAAATAGCATAACCTGGGTGACTTATGGGCGTCCCTGGTGCCTCAGACGGTAAGGAATCCACTTGCAATGTAGGAGATCCAGGTTCAATCCCTGGGACCAGAAGATCCCTTGGAGAAGGGAAAGGCCACCCGCTCCAGTGTTCTTGCCTGGAGAATTCAATCGACAGAGGCGCCTGGCAGGCTGCAGTCCATGGGGTCACAAAGAGCTGCACGTGACTGAGTGACTAACACACATGTCTGTGGGCTTTTCTGGCAGCTCAGATGATAAAGAATCTACCTGCAGAGCAGGAGGAACAGGCTCCATCTCTGGGTGGGGAAGGTCCCCTGCAGAAGGCAATAGCGACCCACTCCAGTGCTCTTACGTGTTAGTCGCTTAGTCAGCCATGTCCGACTCTTTGCAATCCCATGGATTGTAGCCCAGCAGGCTCCTCTCTCTATGGAATTCTCCAGGCAAGAACACTGGCTGCTGCTGCTGCTAAGTCACTTCAGTCGTGTCCGACTCTGTGTGACCCCACAGACGGCAGCCCACCAGGCTCCCGTCCCTGGGATTCTCCAGGCAAGAGTACTGGAGTGGGTTGTCATTGCCTTCTCCAATGCATGAAAGTGAAAAGTGAAAGTGAAGTCGGTCAGTCGTGTCCGACTCCTCACAACCCCATGGACTGCAGCCCACCAGGCTCCTCCATCCACGGGACCCTCCAGGCAAGAGTACTGGAGCGGGTTGCCATGGAGTGGGTAGTAATTCCCTCCCCCAGGATCTTTCGACCCAAGGATGGAACCCAGGTCTCCAGCATTGCAGGCAGATTCTTTACCATCTGAGATGCCAAGGAAGCCCAAAGATGTGAGAACTAAATTTCTGTTGTCCAAAATGCTTGTAAACAACAGAAACTTATTGCTCACAATTCTGGGAGGCTGGCGAGTCTAAGACCAAAATGGCAGCAGATTTGGTGTCCGGTGAGAGCCTGCATCCTGGTTCCTAGAGAGCCAGTTTGTCTGTCTGTCCTCACATGGAAGAAAGATAAGAGAGCATTCTGGGGTCTCTTTTATAAGGGCACTAATCCCATTCAAGTGGACCGTACCATCAGGAGCTTATCAATTCCCAGGGCCCCATCTCCTCATACCATTACATTATGGGTTAAAATTTCAACATGTGAATTTTGGGGGTTCACAAATATTCAGTCTATAGCAACTCATAACTCAAGCAAGGTTTTGGAGAATTGGAAGAAATACGACATTTTATATGTTGCCCTCAACCATCAGGGCAACATATTGTCCTAAACATTTTAGGCTCCCCCTGCCAAGTCAAATTTGAAGTCTACCCTATGTATGAGGATGAATGTGTTCTATCATCACTCACTCTACTTGATGGAAGACATCCAGGTGGTCTAATCTGCTTCAGTGCTGGGCAGTGTCTTGACTGCATTGCTGCTGTAACAGATGGCCACAAACTTAGAATCTTATAACACAACACAAATACATTTATAGTGGTCAGAAGTCTGAAATAAGCTAAAGTTAAGGTGTCAGTAGAGCTTTCTTTCATTTCTGAATCTTTGAGTAAACAACGATTTCTTGTCTTCCTTGGCTTGCTACTTCCTTCCAACTGAAAAGCAGATGAGGCTTTCTCCCATCACATCGCTCTGGTTCTGACTTAATCTGCCTCCCTCTTTCACTTTAAAAAAACCCTGTGATTACATTGGACCCACCTGATAATCCAGGAAAATCTTATTATGCTAAGATCAGCACATTAGCAACTTAAATTCTATCTGCAACCTTAATTCCCTTTTGCCACCCATCATAACACATTCACTCAGTGGACATGAGTTTGAGCAAACTCTGGAGACAGTAAAGAACAGGGTGTGCTGTGGTCCATGGGGACTCAGGGACTCAGTCTGAACAACAACAGTCAGACTACGCAACTGAACAACAGCCAGACTACGCAACTGAACAACAACATAACACATTCACAGGTTCTAGGAATCAGGACGTGGACATCTTTGGTGGGGGGGGACCACTTACCTGCCTATCACATCTCTGGGGCTTTGCCATCCACTGTTATGCTGCTGCTGCTGCTAAGTCACTTCAGCCATGTCCAACTCTGGGTGACCCATAGACAGCAGCCCACCAGGCTCCCCCATCCTTTGGATTCTCCAGGCAAGAACACTGGAGTGGGTTGCCATTTCCTTTTCCAATACATGAAAGTTAAAAGTGAAAGTGAAGTCACTCAGTCGTGTCTGACCCTCAGCAACCCCATGGACTGCAGCTTTCCAGGCTCCTCCATCCATGGGATTTTCCAGGCAAGAGTACTGGAGTGGGGTGCCATTGCCTTCTCTGCCACTGTTATGATCACACTCTAAATATTCAGGATGAAGAAGTGGAAAGATTCCCAAGCCACTGAGGGCAGATAGTTGTTCATATTGGGGGGGGGGGGTTGGATGTAGAACTGAGTTTCAGTACTCAACTTCAGCCAACACTTTGCTACCAGTCCATCCTAAAGGAAATTAACCCTGAATGTTCGCTGGAAGGACTGATGCTGAAGCTGAAACTCCAATACTTTGGCTGCCTGATGTGAAGAACTGACTCCTTGGAAAAGATCTTGATGCTGGGAAAGATTGAGGGCAGGAGGAGAAGGGGGCAATAGAAGATGAGATAGTTGAATGGCATCACTGACTCAATGGACATGAGTTTGAGCCAGCTCCAAGAGACAGTAAAGGACAGGGAAGCCTGGCCTCCTGCAGTCCATGGGGTCACAAACAGCCAGACACAACTGAGTGACTGAACCACAACCACCAATTGACAGTGTCATCAGAAAGTCACAAGGGCAAGTGTAACTCAGTTTCCACACAGCTCCCTGGAAGTTCCAGATGCTGAATAATCATCAGTCTTAAGATCTTTCTATTTCAAATGGCCATTCCTCTCTGTCTCTCCATTTCTTCTCCAGTCTATCTTGTATTTGTCTCCAACTGGAAAAACTTCGTGGAAATAAAAATGTGTTATTCTTACTGACATTATCATCTTTTGAAATGGTTACTCACACCCAAAAATCTTGGAATCATTCTCGAGTCTTTTTTTCCTAGCACCCCCATATGAAATCGTCTGGTAATTCTTGTTAATTCCACTTTTTAAATATATACAAAATCTAAGTTTTTATCATCATCTCCACCACACCCACTCCCCTGACACCCATACCATCTTATACCAGTTCTATTCTAGAACAGCCTCCTCCACTGGCTTTTCTGAGGAAGGGCTCAGAGTAAGCCACCCCCGAAATATGCCACTTTGACATAAGGAGTCATTTGAGCTGAAGATATATAAGAAGAAGCAACCATAAGAAAACTCTCAGTCCACCCCCTCTCCACTAGAAAAGTCAGGATGAGTCTTAATCACTGGAGAAAACTCTAGACTCTTATCAACCAAAGGCACGAAGATCTACATAAGGTTGATCTACATAACAAACCTCACTATAACAATATTTATCTTTTACCAGCTCTCCCCTTATACTTACCATCCCACAATCTGCCACCCCTAGAAGCTCAAAGTCCCTTTATTTTATCTTGTCACGTCTCAGCAAACTTATTACTCATTTGTTAAGATGCTATATATGCCCAAGTTTTAGCCACACCTTTGAGTTACTCGTCACTGAGTTCTCCCATATATATGTGTGATGCATGGAGTAAACTTCTGTTTCTCTCTTACTAATCTGTCTTTCATCAGTGTAATTTACAGGCTCCCAGCTAATGAATCTAAGATGGCCAGGAGAAAGAACAAAAAGAACTGTTTCCTCTCCTACATCTACTTTCTCTCCTTCCTCCAGGATGTTCTCAACCCTGAAGCCAAAGTGATATTTTTAAAGTAAGAATCAGATAATACCACTCTTCTGAAATGATTTCTTCAGTGGTTTTCTAGCTTATTTAAAATCTGCAATCTACATACACCATGGCTCACAAGGCTCCAAACAGTCTGGTCTAAATAACCTTCCTTCTTCATGAGTGAGTCTTCCCTAGTGGCTCAGACTAAAGAGTCTGCCTGCAATGCAGGAGACCCAGGTTCAATCCCTGGGTTGGGAAGATCCCCTGGAGAATGAAATGGCAACCCACTTTACTTTTCTTGCCTGGAGAATCCCATGGATGGAGGAGACTGGTGGGCTACAGGATATGGGGTCTCAAGGAGTCAGACATGACTGAGACTAACATTCTTTTGAAATTAGGGCATTTTCCACATACTAATCTCCTTCCCAGGTAGCTCTTTCTCCAGAGCTTCCTAAAGCCAGTTTCTTCACATTATTCAAGGTGAAATTTGAAGGTCAAGTCACAAGATAAAGGGCTTTTCTGGTAGTTCAGAGAGTAAAGAATCTGCCTGCAATGCAAAAGACATGGGTTTGATCCCTGAGTCTGGAAGATCCCCTGGAGAAGGGAACAGCAACCCACTCCAGTATTCTTGCCTGGAGAATTCCATGGACAGAGGAGCCTGGTGGGCTACAGTCCACGGGGTCGCAAAGAGTCAGACACGACTGAGCAGCTTTCACTTACAAGGCAAAAGAGAAGACATACAGTTACACTTTGATTCCAGTTAACCACAAATCGTATACACACTGAGCATCTTGTATTTTAATTTGCCAAATCTGGCAGTACTGTTTAAATGACATTTTAAATCATTAAGGCTAAAGTATCTAAATACTCTCACCAGCATGGTTTTACTGTTAGTATTATCATTATTGCTCTTGCACTTTTATGGATTACCTATTAGTTTCTGTTTATCATCGGTCTACCCAGGTGGAATGGAAGCTCCATGAGGTGGGCTGTTCTCCAGTCGCTCAGTCATGTTGGACTCTTTACGACCCCATGGACTGCAGCACACCAGGCCTCCCTGTCCATCATCACCTCCGGGAGTTTACTCAGACTCACGTCCATTGAGTCCGTGATGCCATCCAACCATCTCATCCTCTGTCGTCCCCTTCTCCTCCTGCCGTCAAGCTTTCCCACCATCAGGTACCATGATTTAATCACAGCACATCTGTAGAATCAGAACTCCGAGTGTAACTGAGGATTTGTACAAATTATTTGCTAAAGAAACAAATGAATAGATAGCTGTGTTTCTCTGACATTTGTGTTCTGACTATATGGTGACCTCCCTCGTCCCCTCACACAGGGTACAGGTGTCAGGGCTGAGATACAGAAGACACCAGAAATCTGACTACCAGAAGGTAGTTTAAAAAAGAAAACGCCCCAAATGATGTTTCAAAATATGCTCCTGTCACATGTGTGTAGGCAGGTTAGCACTGGCCAAACACCACAGGCTCTCATTCAATGTCAGACCCTCTGCCCCAGGATCACCGACACTGTGACTGGCATTTGCTTTTCTGTCTGTGAAGGATGGGGGGCAGCTAACACAAGTCCCTGCAGATATCCATTTGCCTTTAATGGTCTAGGCACTTAGGAAGGGAGAGGCTCACTTTTCCACTGCTGCTTTACCTGTTAATTTACACACATAACTTTAAATCAGGTCCTTCTTCCCGCCTAGCTGGTAATTACCATATTTGACAGTTGCTAGTCCTCAGCAATGCCTGAAACTTGTGAATAATTTAGGAAGGCTGGGTTATTCTCTAATCAAGACAACCCAATAAAAGAGAGATCTGGACTGTCGCATCAGCAACTCCTTGCAGAAAATGACAGCATTAAAATAAAGGGGGTGAGAGGCACATTTAGAAGCAGAAGCATTATCCCACCATATTCCGCAATATGCTTACTTTTGGATATACTGTCTTCCTGATACACATATCACAAGAGCTTCAAGTACCAGCTTGACACATGGGTAATAAGAATAAGAAGGAAATGCACCAGTCCCATATGCTGGATTTTATGAAGTCTTTACTCCCAACAGGCTGGGTCCTTGTCCTCCAAATCTGAATACCATGCTGTTTGGTTTGGAATATATGATCACTGTTCACCTGCTCAATTATTAAAATTGTATCAAGTGCTCACTATTTGTTAAATACTATGCTAGTGCCATGGGCGTGCTCAGTTGTGTGTGACTCTTTGCGACCCCATGGACTGTGGCCCACCAGGCTCCTCTGTCCATGGAATTTTCCAGGCAAGAATACTGGAGTCAGTTGCCATTTCCTACTCCAGGGGATCTTACGGACCCAGGGATCGAACCTGCGTCTCCTGGGTTGACAGGCAGATTCTTTACCACTGCATCACCTGGGAAGCTCTGTTGTACAAGTCACCAGGATAAAAAAATTTTTTTAAAAGTTTACAGTTCCAAGCAGGACACACAGAAGTCTATCTATTGATAGACACTATCGATAGAAGTGGATATTACATAAACAATGCCAAAAGTATAATTATCCATTGTAATAAGTTCTCTGAAAAAAAAAAACATTAAATGGGATGAGACCTCAGTATGTGAAAAACTGATTTGGATTAGTGGGAAAAGAGAGGGCTGGTGTCAGGGTAGGTTTCTTTGAGGAAATCAAAGAACAGATTCAAAGAATGCGTGAAAATTAAGTGAGGAGCAGAAGAAAGCCTTCAAACTAACTTACATGAAACCTCAGTGACAGGCAAGAGGATACAGACTTTGAGAAACTCAGTGCAAACCAAGATGGCAGGATTCTAATGAGCCAGGCTGAGTGGCCGAGAAGCAGGAGTAGAAGGAGATGGGACAGACTGGAAGAGGGCAGGAGGGCTCGCTGGCCTCCAGGACAGGGTTGCATTCTAAGTGCAAAGCAAAGCCACCGTAGTCTGAAGCAGATGAGAAGATTAGATTCATATTTTTAAAAGTTTGCTCCGGGTCTTGAAAGAAGACCATCTTGGAGACGGCTCTTCAGAGTGGGATGAGGGTTCAAATATCTATCGGGGTGAAGTAAGTCAGAAAGAAAAACACCAATACAGTATACTCTGTCTCTTATACACATCTAGATGTGTATAAGAGACAGTNCTGAGTGACTGAACCACAACCACCAATTGACAGTGTCATCAGAAAGTCACAAGGGCAAGTGTAACTCAGTTTCCACACAGCTCCCTGGAAGTTCCAGATGCTGAATAATCATCAGTCTTAAGATCTTTCTATTTCAAATGGCCATTCCTCTCTGTCTCTCCATTTCTTCTCCAGTCTATCTTGTATTTGTCTCCAACTGGAAAAACTTCGTGGAAATAAAAATGTGTTATTCTTACTGACATTATCATCTTTTGAAATGGTTACTCACACCCAAAAATCTTGGAATCATTCTCGAGTCTTTTTTTCCTAGCACCCCCATATGAAATCGTCTGGTAATTCTTGTTAATTCCACTTTTTAAATATATACAAAATCTAAGTTTTTATCATCATCTCCACCACACCCACTCCCCTGACACCCATACCATCTTATACCAGTTCTATTCTAGAACAGCCTCCTCCACTGGCTTTTCTGAGGAAGGGCTCAGAGTAAGCCACCCCCGAAATATGCCACTTTGACATAAGGAGTCATTTGAGCTGAAGATATATAAGAAGAAGCAACCATAAGAAAACTCTCAGTCCACCCCCTCTCCACTAGAAAAGTCAGGATGAGTCTTAATCACTGGAGAAAACTCTAGACTCTTATCAACCAAAGGCACGAAGATCTACATAAGGTTGATCTACATAACAAACCTCACTATAACAATATTTATCTTTTACCAGCTCTCCCCTTATACTTACCATCCCACAATCTGCCACCCCTAGAAGCTCAAAGTCCCTTTATTTTATCTTGTCACGTCTCAGCAAACTTATTACTCATGTGTTAAGATGCTATATATGCCCAAGTTTTAGCCACCCCTTTGAGTTACTCGTCACTGAGTTCTCCCATATATATGTGTGATGCATGGAGTAAACTTCTGTTTCTCTCTTACTAATCTGTCTTTCATCAGTGTAATTTACAGGCTCCCAGCTAATGAATCTAAGATGGCCAGGAGAAAGAACAAAAAGAACTGTTTCCTCTCCTACATCTACTTTCTCTCCTTCCTCCAGGATGTTCTCAACCCTGAAGCCAAAGTGATATTTTTAAAGTAAGAATCAGATAATACCACTCTTCTGAAATGATTTCTTCAGTGGTTTTCTAGCTTATTTAAAATCTGCAATCTACATACACCATGGCTCACAAGGCTCCAAACAGTCTGGTCTAAATAACCTTCCTTCTTCATGAGTGAGTCTTCCCTAGTGGCTCAGACTAAAGAGTCTGCCTGCAATGCAGGAGACCCAGGTTCAATCCCTGGGTTGGGAAGATCCCCTGGAGAATGAAATGGCAACCCACTTTACTTTTCTTGCCTGGAGAATCCCATGGATGGAGGAGACTGGTGGGCTACAGGATATGGGGTCTCAAGGAGTCAGACATGACTGAGACTAACATTCTTTTGAAATTAGGGCATTTTCCACATACTAATCTCCTTCCCAGGTAGCTCTTTCTCCAGAGCTTCCTAAAGCCAGTTTCTTCACATTATTCAAGGTGAAATTTGAAGGTCAAGTCACAAGATAAAGGGCTTTTCTGGTAGTTCAGAGAGTAAAGAATCTGCCTGCAATGCAAAAGACATGGGTTTGATCCCTGAGTCTGGAAGATCCCCTGGAGAAGGGAACAGCAACCCACTCCAGTATTCTTGCCTGGAGAATTCCATGGACAGAGGAGCCTGGTGGGCTACAGTCCACGGGGTCGCAAAGAGTCAGACACGACTGAGCAGCTTTCACTTACAAGGCAAAAGAGAAGACATACAGTTACACTTTGATTCCAGTTAACCACAAATCGTATACACACTGAGCATCTTGTATTTTAATTTGCCAAATCTGGCAGTACTGTTTAAATGACATTTTAAATCATTAAGGCTAAAGTATCTAAATACTCTCACCAGCATGGTTTTACTGTTAGTATTATCATTATTGCTCTTGCACTTTTATGGATTACCTATTAGTTTCTGTTTATCATCGGTCTACCCAGGTGGAATGGAAGCTCCATGAGGTGGGCTGTTCTCCAGTCGCTCAGTCATGTTGGACTCTTTACGACCCCATGGACTGCAGCACACCAGGCCTCCCTGTCCATCATCAACTCCGGGAGTTTACTCAGACTCACGTCCATTGAGTCCGTGATGCCATCCAACCATCTCATCCTCTGTCGTCCCCTTCTCCTCCTGCCGTCAAGCTTTCCCACCATCAGGTACCATGATTTAATCACAGCACATCTGTAGAATCAGAACTCCGAGTGTAACTGAGGATTTGTACAAATTATTTGCTAAAGAAACAAATGAATAGATAGCTGTGTTTCTCTGACATTTGTGTTCTGACTATATGGTGACCTCCCTCGTCCCCTCACACAGGGTACAGGTGTCAGGGCTGAGATACAGAAGACACCAGAAATCTGACTACCAGAAGGTAGTTTAAAAAAGAAAACGCCCCAAATGATGTTTCAAAATATGCTCCTGTCACATGTGTGTAGGCAGGTTAGCACTGGCCAAACACCACAGGCTCTCATTCAATGTCAGACCCTCTGCCCCAGGATCACCGACACTGTGACTGGCATTTGCTTTTCTGTCTGTGAAGATGGGGGGCAGCTAACACAGGTCCCTGCAGATATCCATTTGCCTTTAATGGTCTAGGCACTTAGGAAGGGAGAGGCTCACTTTTCCACTGCTGCTTTACCTGTTAATTTACACACATAACTTTAAATCAGGTCCTTCTTCCCGCCTAGCTGGTAATTACCATATTTGACAGTTGCTAGTCCTCAGCAATGCCTGAAACTTGTGAATAATTTAGGAAGGCTGGGTTATTCTCTAATCAAGACAACCCAATAAAAGAGAGATCTGGACTGTCGCATCAGCAACTCCTTGCAGAAAATGACAGCATTAAAATAAAGGGGGTGAGAGGCACATTTAGAAGCAGAAGCATTATCCCACCATATTCCGCAATATGCTTACTTTTGGATATACTGTCTTCCTGATACACATATCACAAGAGCTTCAAGTACCAGCTTGACACATGGGTAATAAGAATAAGAAGGAAATGCACCAGTCCCATATGCTGGATTTTATGAAGTCTTTACTCCCAACAGGCTGGGTCCTTGCCCTCCAAATCTGAATACCATGCTGTTTGGTTTGGAATATATGATCACTGTTCACCTGCTCAATTATTAAAATTGTATCAAGTGCTCACTATTTGTTAAATACTATGCTAGTGCCATGGGCGTGCTCAGTTGTGTGTGACTCTTTGCGACCCCATGGACTGTGGCCCACCAGGCTCCTCTGTCCATGGAATTTTCCAGGCAAGAATACTGGAGTCAGTTGCCATTTCCTACTCCAGGGGATCTTACGGACCCAGGGATCGAATCTGCGTCTCCTGGGTTGACAGGCAGATTCTTTACCACTGCATCACCTGGGAAGCTCTGTTGTACAAGTCACCAGGATAAAAAAATTTTTTTAAAAGTTTACAGTTCCAAGCAGGACACACAGAAGTCTATCTATTGATAGACACTATCGATAGAAGTGGATATTACATAAACAATGCCAAAAGTATAATTATCCATTGTAATAAGTTCTCTGAAAAAAAAAAACATTAAATGGGATGAGACCTCAGTATGTGAAAAACTGATTTGGATTAGTGGGAAAAGAGAGGGCTGGTGTCAGGGTAGGTTTCTTTGAGGAAATCAAAGAACAGATTCAAAGAATGCGTGAAAATTAAGTGAGGAGCAGAAGAAAGCCTTCAAACTAACTTACATGAAACCTCAGTGACAGGCAAGAGGATACAGACTTTGAGAAACTCAGTGCAAACCAAGATGGCAGGATTCTAATGAGCCAGGCTGAGTGGCCGAGAAGCAGGAGTAGAAGGAGATGGGACAGACTGGAAGAGGGCAGGAGGGCTCGCTGGCCTCCAGGACAGGGTTGCATTCTAAGTGCAAAGCAAAGCCACCGTAGTCTGAAGCAGATGAGAAGATTAGATTCATATTTTTAAAAGTTTGCTCCGGGTCTTGAAAGAAGACCATCTTGGAGACGGCTCTTCAGAGTGGGATGAGGGTTCAAATATCTATCGGGGTGAAGTAAGTCAGAAAGAAAAACACCAATACAGTATACTAATGCATATATTTGGAATTTAGAAAGATGGTAATGATGATCCCATATGCGAGACAGCAAAAGAGACACAGATTTAAAGAACATACTTTTGGACTTTGTGGGAGAAGGCGAGGGTGGGATGATTTCAGAGAATAGCACTGAAATACGTATATTACCATATGTGAAATAGATCACCAATCCAGGTTCAATGCATGAGACAGGGTGCTCAAGGATCCCATATGCGAGACAGCAAAAGAGACACAGATTTAAAGAACATACTTTTGGACTTTGTGGGAGAAGGCGAGGGTGGGATGATTTCAGAGAATAGCACTGAAATACGTATATTACCATATGTGAAATAGATCACCAATCCAGGTTCAATGCATGAGACAGGGTGCTCAAGGCTGGTGCACTGGGATGACCCTGAAGGAGGGGATGGGGAGGGAGGCGGGAGGGGGTTCAGGACGGGGGACACACGTACACCCGTGGCTGATTCATGTCAGTGTATGGAGGGAACCACCACCATAAAAAAAGACCCATCGGGGAGTTAGGAAAGAAATAGCATACTGATACTCTGCAATTAACACTTCCGCTTCTACGTATGTTGTACAATGCACAGAAATAATGGTGCTCCTTTACTGTGCGTGTAAGTCGCTCTGCTNATGGGGAGGGAGGCGGGAGGGGGTTCAGGACGGGGGACACACGTACACCCGTGGCTGATTCATGTCAGTGTATGGAGGGAACCACCACCATAAAAAAAGACCCATCGGGGAGTTAGGAAAGAAATAGCATACTGATACTCTGCAATTAACACTTCCGCTTCTACGTATGTTGTACAATGCACAGAAATAATGGTGCTCCTTTACTGTGCGTGTAAGTCGCTCTGCTGCTGCTGCTGCTAAGTTGCTTCCGTCGTGTCCGACTCTGCGCGACCCCACAGACCACAGCCCACCAGGCTCCCCCGTCCCTGGGATTCTCCAGGCAAGAACACTGCAGTGGGTTGCCATTTCCGTCTCCAATGCATGAAAGTGAAAAGTGAAGTGAAGTCGCTCAGTTGTGTCCAACCCTCAGCGACCCCATGGACTGCAGCCTTCCAGGCTCCTCCATCCATGGGAGTTTCCAGGCAAGAGTATCGGAGTGGGGTGCCACTGCCTTCTCCGTAAGTTGCTCAGTCGTGTCCAACTCTTTGCAACCTCATGGACTGTAGCCCACCAGGCTTCTCTGTCCATGGGATTCTCCAGGCAAGAATACTGGCGTGGGTTGCCATGCCTTTCTACAGGGCATCTTCCTGACCCAGGGATCAGAGCTGGATCTCCTGCATGGCAGGCAGATTCTTTACCATTTGAGCTACCTAGCAAGCCCCTACAAGTACAGCACTGCAAGTATAACTAAACAAATATATACTACAGGTGTATACTTACTGTAAGATGATAAGACTGTGGGATTAAAAACAAAAGTCTGATAACCAGTGGCTTAGGCAAGTTAGAAGTCCATAGAGAAAAAGATAGATGGGCTTTGATTCCTGTGCATGCACGTGTGTTCAGTTGCTTCAGCTGTGTCCAGCTCTTTGTGGCCCTATGGACTACAGCCCACCAGTCTCCTCTGCTCATGGGATTCTCCAGGCAAGAATACTGGAGTGTGTTGTCATTTCTTACTCCAGGGGATCTTCCCAACCCAGGGATGACACTTGCATCACTTATGTCTCCTGCATTAGCAGGTGGGTTCTTTAACACTAGCACCCACAAGTCCATGGTACCTGTAGGAGAAGAGAGAGAGAAAAAAATCTTTCTTCTACCCTCTTAGATTCATTTGCCCATGCAAATTACACTGACAAAAGTCAGATTAACAGGAGGAAAGGCATATGAATTTCATTTGATGATAATATTTTAATTTTTACATGCAGGGAGGCTTTCATAGAAAAGAAATCTAGACCCAAGAATCAAACCCAGGGTGATTCTATGTCATTTTAGCCAAGAGCAATAAATTTGTGAAAAAGTAACAGGACAAAGGAAAAGGGGCTTGAATTCTAGGAGCTGTACTTATGGGAAGGTAAATATATACGGAGGAAACCAAGGAAAGATAAGGGTTGTTTGAGTAAGACTTGTGTATGCAGACCCATCTCAGTATTTACATGCTTCCCCCCAGTGATAAGAGCTATTCTCTTCCTGGTATGGGAGGGAGGAAGGAGAACACTTATGTTCTGTTTTTAAGCAGATGGGGTGGACAAAGAGCTCTTTCTGCATTTGCTGCTGAATTGCCTTCAACTTAAAGTGATTCTTATGCCCAAAGGGCAGATTTTGGAATGGTGTGTTCTGATCCCCTTTATTCCCATACTATCTCTCACCCTGGAAGATGCCACACAGAGCTGCCCAGGTAGGAAAAACCAAATCCCTAAATCATAAATAGGCATCCACAATGAGTGTCCTCCCAGGACTCTGGATCTTGGAGTCACACTGTAGACATCATTTGCTTTCTCTGCCTTACACATTTCAGCATGTCTCACCTGTGTCTTCAGATATGGTCCACCATGGGGCTCTTAATAATGTCTCAGCTTCAGCTTCTCCAGGGAAGGACTGTTTGCATCAAAGTGCTCCCATGGGGCCATAAATTCTACACATCTCCCATAGGTTACATTTTAAGTTCTATTACCCCAAATATACCCTGTAAATTTGATAAAAAATCATCCGGACATTTTCTTGAGTGTGACAATGGTCAAACACAATCTAAATTGCCACTGTCCACCTCCCTCCTGACCCTAGACCCTTATAAGAAAGCCCACGAAGAATGATGGGCTGAATAAAGTCTTTTCAGCTTTCAAGATTCGTGTTGCATTCCTTGCTGTGAGGTCATTCCCCAAAGCCTAAGGCTTGGGCGGGCTCCACCACCATCTTCTCGAGTTGATCAGCATCCACTAACCAGAAATTAACAAAAAAGTCAGGCATGACTTCCTGTGGAATTGTGAAATTGGCTGCGGCTGTGGTGTGCCTGGAAACAACCAAGAAATTTCACTGTCTTTAACCTCAGTCTGCATAACGAAGCTGATGTTGGCTGTTTAGCATAACGGAAAGATGTTCAGACTACCACCCACACCTGGGATGCTCAACAAAACACAGATAGGCAGAGCTCTGAATCCTAGGAGTCAGGATAAAGGAGGAATTCACCCTCCTTCTCCTGCTCCCACTGTGCTGAGGGCAGCCAGCCAGCAACACAGGTGTGCAGCTCATTAAGAAGAGAATTAAGCCCAACGGGATCAGCAACAACCGCGTGAAGAATGCTCCGCAGAGTGTAGACACTCTCTTCCCCCTCTGACCTTGGAAAGGGAGTCAGGAGGAAAATGCTGCCTCCCTTATTCACCTGTTTTCCACTCTGATCCCCCCCAGCAAGAGCCAGGGAACTGTTTTAACTCTAGATCTGCAGCAGGAGGCCCTGAGATACAACTGTTTCCAATAATATATTGACAAAAATACCTGCCACGTATAGAGTATATCGAGAACTATCCTGAGGGCTGGGGAAGCTAACGAAAACAGCAGAAAGCCTGCATTCCAAAGGAACCTCAAAATATGTGGAAATGACTAAAATGCTATTTTTCTCTTAACATTGTTTTCAAGTAATAAAGCCACCGCGGCTAAATTTCTCTCTCCCACCCACCCCAGTTCTCACAGAGCATGAGCGTGAAATGGGGACCTTAGCAAAGTCAGAGGTCACTTCATGCCACAGACGTCTGCGGCTGCCATCAAATAACAGATTCTAGAAATAAATGCTCACTGCCTGATAACTATTCCATTGCTGTGTTTTCAAGAAGGTGGGCTCAGAGAGTTTATAGCCTACAGTAGAGAACAAAACAACGTCTAGAGCCTCTTCCAGTCTGGAGACTGCTGGCTACTGCTTGCCTCCTCACGTGGCATTGAGCAGAGACTGGACGCAAGCTCTCTCATGCACTAATCCCACCCAAGAAGCCTTCATATCCCCCAACCCCTAGACCTCAGCTAATCCTAATTACTTCCAAAAGACATCTACCTCCAAATATAATCATACTGGGGGCACAAGATTATAACATATGAATTTTGGGGGGACACAAAAATATTAAAAAGCAGAGACGTCACTTTGCCAAAAAAGTTCCATACAGTCAAAGCTATGGTTTTTACAGTAGTCGTGTACGGATGCGACAGTTGGACCATAAAGAAGGCAGAGCACTGAAGAACTGATGCTTTTAAACTTTGGTGCTAGAGAAAAGAAGACTCTTTAGAGTCCCTTGCAGAGCAAGGAGGTCAAACCATTCAGTCCTAAAAGAAATCAACCCTGAATATTCATTGGAATGACTGATGCTGAAGCTCCAATACTTTGTCAACCTGATGTGAAGTGTTGGCTCATTGAAAAAGACTCTGATACTGAGAAAGACAGAGAAGGCAATGGCACCCCACTCCAGTACTCTTGCCTGGAAAATCCCATGGATGGAGGAGCCTGGTGGGTTGCAGTCCATGGGGTCTCTAAGAGTCGAACACGACTCAGTAACTTCACTTTCACTTTTCACTTTCATGCATTGGAGAAGGAAATGGCAACCCACTCCAGTGTTCTTGCCTGGAGAATCCCAGGGACGGCAGAGCCTGGTGGGCTGCCATCTATGGGATCGCACAGAGTCAGACACGACTGAAGCAACTTAGCAGCAGCAGCAGCACTGAGAAAGACTGGGGGCAGGAGAAGGGGGAAAGAGGATGAGATGGTTTGATGGCATCACTGATTCAATGGACATGGGTTTGAGCAAATTCCGGGAATAGTGACGGACACACAAGTCTGGTGTGCTACAGTCCATGGGGTGGCAAAGAGTTGGACATGACTGAGTGACTGAACAACATTCAGTCCATCACAGACTGTTAAGGAGGGCTTATGTGCAGGGAGTTTATGGCCTTACCTGGTGGCTCAGATGGTAAAGAATCCACCTTCAGTGGGAGACCTGGGTTCCACCCCTGGGTTAGGAAGATCCCCTGGAGGAGAGCATGGCAGCCCACTCTAGTGTTCTCGCCTGGAGAATCCCAGTGGACATAGGAGCCTGGAGGCCTATACTTCATGGGGTCACAAAGAGTCAGACACGGCTGAGAGACCAAGAATTGCACTGTATTTGCAGGTTCAGGCTGAGTCATGGGCTGAACTTCACTGACAGGGGAAGGAGGGAATCGTAACCGAAGTTTGGTTAACACACATGTTGTTTCTATTGATGAGTGGAGACAAAAGAGTTCAGTTAATCATTTACAAGGTGAAGGATGGGAATTCGGAGGGTCTGCACCTGGCCTTATCATGGATAAACAAGGTGGGGTATTCGTGAGTCTTATCTAAGTTACACGAGGAAGAGAGTTTCTCTGCATTACATCATTTCCAGACACAAAGAGTGGGGAGAATTTCTTATCTTTATTCTTTTCTGGGAGCACAGGGCTCACATAGAGCTTGACATTGTCAGGAAGGATAACTATAGAGGTCACAGGGCTGTTTCGTGGCCGCCTCTTTGTGACCCCATGGACTGTAGCCTGACAGGCTCCCTGTCCATGGAATTCTCCAGGCGAGACTAATGGAGTGGACTGAACCCGGGTCTCCTGCACTGCAGGCAGATTTTTACCATCTGGGACACCAAGTAAGCCCTGTTTAAAATCAGATTGTCCTAGAAATATCCAGCTTGACCAGAATCTCTTTTCATGTTTGGACATGGTATTTTGGCTCTTAAGTAATTCAGCATTTCCTTTTTTATAGAAATGTGTATCGTAAGAGCCCTTCCAGGGTGTCCTTAGAATACTGTATTAACCCAACAAAGTCCTCAATTTAAATATATTAGAGTATAAAAAATAACTATCATGTTACAGAAACCTCTCATTTATGACCAGTTTGTTAAGTATCTATTTTTCAATTCAGTTCAGTCACTCAGTCGTGTCTGACTCTTTGTAACTCCATGGACTGCAGCACGCCAGGCCTCCCTGTCCATCACCAATTCCCAGAGTTTACTTAAACTCATGTTCATTGAGTTGTTGATACCATCCCACCATCTCATCCTCTATCGTCCCCTTCTCCTCCTGCCCCCAATCTTTCCCAGCAGCAGGGTCTTTTCAAATGAGTCAGCTCTTTGCATCAGGTGGTCAAAGTATTGGAGTTTCAGCTACAGCATCAGTCCTTCCAATGAATAGTCAGGACGTATCTCCTTTAGGATAGACTGGTCGGATCTCCTTGCAGCCCAAGGGCTGTCTCTTATACACATCTAGATGTGTATAAGAGACAGNGGTCAAAGTATTGGAGTTTCAGCTACAGCATCAGTCCTTCCAATGAATAGTCAGGACGTATCTCCTTTAGGATAGACTGGTCGGATCTCCGTGCAGCCCAAGGGACTCTCAAGAGTCTTCTCCAACACCACAGTTCAAAAGCATCAATTCTTCTGCACTCAGCTTTCTTTATAGTCCAACTGTCACATCCATACATGACTACTAGAAAAACCATAGCCTTGACTAGACAGACCTTTGTTGGCAAAGTAATATCTCTGCTGTTAAGTGACTACAATGAACATTCTGCTTATTACCTACATTTTTATGTGGACAAATTCCACAACCACTAAATTCTCTAAACCCAAATGTATTTCAGTAAAATCTAGTTTAAACAACTAGTTCGAGTAGTCCTACAACAAATATATTATTTACATTCAAAGGAAACGTTGTCAAAGAAAGCCAGTCCCCTTTCCCCCCTGTTGCCATATGTTGATCTGGGTTGGCTCTACATGAGCACTACCAAGAACTATTTCTTAGCTACTGGATAAAACTATTCAGGTGTTTAGAAAATTCCTGCTAGAGAATATCACAGTCCAAGAGGCATAGGGAGCAACATAAGAAATTAAAGTGATAAAAAATTAATTACAACTTAATCCCTAAAATGCTTTACAAGCTATACACACAATGTACTGAGCTAACACAATGAGCAGTATACATTTAGATAATCCATTTTTAAATATTACTTCTAAACTGTAATCTGCTTCAATTATGGAACAAGAATAAAGCACCATTTAGCGTGTAACAATGCAAGGGTGAACTGGCTGAGTCACACATTAAAAAAGCAACTCCCCCCCACCCCGCCACACATACACACAACTAAATGCTTTGGAAGGGCCCTCCCGCTTCTTCACTTACCCCCTAATTATGTTTCTCCTTCTGCTCTCTCCGCCCACCACCCAGAATTATTTCAAAGGAAATAAAGCTCTTATTTACTGAGTTGCCAGAGTGTTAACTGTGTCTAATGGTTTTAACACAAGAGCTGCCAACCTTTAATCGTGTCCCTTGAAGTCTATGAACACCTTGCTTCCTTTTGTCCATTTCTCCTCCTGCCCTTAAATTCTCCGACGATTCCAGTAAACTTCTCTCCCTCTGCTGAAATCAGCACCTCTCTTTCCAGTGAACCTGTGTTGGGGTGACCAGGGAGATTGGTGGATGAAACCAGTTAGTCTCTGCCATAGACCAGAGAATACCTGCTTCAGAAAGGTGCCTAATTAATCCCAATCCCCTCTACTTATCACCTCTGGAGGGAAGGCCAAATTCTCCTTCTACCCTCTTAGAGTTTAATGGCTGGGCTTGAGAATTAAACTGGCCTAAGAGAGATTAGAATTGGAGAAGGAAATGGCAACCCACTCCAGTGTTCTTGCCTGGAGAGTCCCAGGGATGGGCGAGCCTGGTGGGCTGCCGTCTATGGGGTCACACAGAGTCGGACACAACTGAAGTGATTTAGCAGCAGCAGCAGCAAGAGAGATTAACAGAAGAAAAACATACAGATTTGTATGAATTTTACGTGACATGGGAGCCCTCAATAAGAAACAAAGACCCAAAGAAGTGGTAAACCTAAATGCTTTTATACTAGATTGAACAAAGAAAGGCAACTGTGGGAAAGTAACTAATATTCTGGGTGTCTAAAGCAAAAGAAGAATGGTTTTGATCAGCTCTGTTTAGACAGAATTCTCTCAGCTCTGAAACCCCGACTGAAGCTTTTTTTCTTTTTCCTCTTGATACCGGGAAAGCATCTCTCACACGGGAGTTTCCAGGAAGAAAAGGGAAGCGTGCCCTGCTTACACCTGCTGTTTTGCAAGTGTCTTTAGCGCAAAATAATTTTGAAGCCAAAGTAGCATATTTTAGGGTGTATATTCTGCCTAGCCACCTAATACGGTACATGATACACCATAGATTCCCAGTCAATATTTAGGAAGTGAATGGGGAATGAGGAAGCAAAGGAGGAGGGGAAGGGAGGGGATATTTCTTCTCATTAAGAGTGCAGAGAGCTCCCACCCTCTTGAGGGGAATTTACCAAAGAGGACAAGCGTAAGGCAGGGAAACAGTAAAAGTAAAGGCGTGGATGGGAAGAGAGCTCACCCACATTCCCTGCGCTCCTTCAGCCCTGTATACGTTTGCCCTTTCAAGGAGGAACCAAGAAGAGAGATGTAAGGGTGGTGTCTTCTAGGACACAAAGCAAAGTCAGCTCTGGAAGCTTCTGCTGCCAAGCTGGCTTAAAAATTAATTGCTCTCTCTTAAACAAGTTCAGGGTCCATTAGCGCAGTGATGCGGTAAAAGCCTCAGGCTCCCTTCTCTGGAATCAAGTGCCTCGTCGTCCATCATCTGGCTGGGGACAACACAGGAGTAAGGGGATCCAGGGTACAGCATTTGTGAGCCACGAACACTGGAAACCGCCGACAGGTCACAGTATGGCTTTACTTCCCATTCTGCACCATTTTTCTGAGAAGGTAGGGGGTAATCAGTAATTACTTAGACTACAATGGCCAGACTTAATTGTTCCTTTTCCAACTGTGTCAAAAAAAACACCAAGGGAATAGAGCCTGTAAATGGGCTTTGTGTGGCAGGAGGCAGAAAAGAACACTTAGTATTTTACTTAGAGGTTTTTTTTTTCAAAACACTTGACCGTTTGCTAATGCATTATACCCACCCCATAACCCTTCTGAGATTTGGTCGGGTCATTCTGCTAATCGTTCAAGTCTGTCAGAAAGGAAGCAAAGAGAGGGAAGCATGTGGCGAGGTGGCTTTGTTCACAGAGCATCAGCGCTGAGTGAGCCCTGCCTGTCAGACAACCTCAGGTCAAGCCTCACTGTGTGGAGCTGAGGTGACGAGCCACAGTCCACATTTAAGTCTACAAAGGCAGACTGTCACCACTGTCCTGTGTGAGTCACTTATGAATTTTTGAGGATTAAGCGTTCAGTTCCTCCCTTACCCCCCAGCTCCAAAAATAGTTAACAAATTCTGGGGCACCTCCTAGGTTTCTTGTCAGAAAAATTAATTATTCGAAAGAAAATGTGGAAAACAAACTCAGATGTAGGAATAAACATATGCCATTGTAGATACAGATTTGCTCAACCATATTATATGATTCTAGGGTCTGTAAATATATATAAACTTGTGCGCACGCACACACACACACACCACTTCTAAATCATGACATGCTGATCTAGCAACCCAAGCTACAAAGTTAGAGATATAGATACAAGCCATATCTCTCCAATACATGCCTGTGCAAAAAAGATGAAACAATCTTTCCAGTTCTAATTGCATCAGGACCTCAGTAAAGGATTACTTTCTCTTTATAACACTCTGTGGCTTCAACCTTTAAGTAATTTATTTAAGAGATGCATTCTTGTCACAAGCATTAAGTTCTTGTTAACATCTTGTACTTTTCTAATTACGGACATTTCTATTTAGACTGTGTCTAGTCCTTGAAACGTCAAGAGCTCATCCCCTGCAAATTGAAAGGGTGATGGTCAGGATGGATACAGGATGGGGCTTAGGGGGCATGATGTGAGGAATGGAAGTGATGTTAAAGAGAGAGAAAACACTACCCCTATCCCTCCTAGGGAAATGTCAGCTATCTCAGCTATCTAAGCCTGGAATGGCTCTTCTGAATACTATGCTTAATATTAATTTTTTTTGGTCCTAGGAAGTCAAAGAGGAGCAGAAGGTAGAAATATCTACATATATCAATAGAAACAGATTTGAAACATCTCTTTGAAAAGGTAAGGGTAATGCCATAAGGAGAGAGACACATTCAATTTTTTAAATCTGACTACACAATCACAAATGATTCTGTTACTAAACTAAGAAAGAAAGCCGTAAAAAAATATGTCTTGTGAAGAAAAAGTCCAGAATTCTAGAATTGTTCTATTCAATATGGTGTCTATTAGCTGCATGTGGCTATGTAAAGTTAAAATTAATCAAAATTTCAAATTCAGCCCCTCAGTTGAACTAGGCAAATTTCAAGTGCTCAATAACCATATGTGACTGGTTGCCACTGTTTTGGGCAGTGCAGACATAGGACATTTTTATCATCATAGAAATTTCAGTTGGATAGTACTAGTTGAGATACTATTGGGGATTTTTCTAGAAGTATTTCAAAACCTGGCTGGATCATAAAGCATTAAATACATCAAATTTCCAGTCCACAATCAGTTAAATCATGGTACTAAAAGAACATTGAGGGTCTTTGAGATAGTCATAAGCAAGAAGGCAAAAAGTACCAAAGGAAAAAAACAATTCAGAATGAAAAAATGATTCTAGAAATTATCTAGAAATAAAATTCATGAATGTCACTTGTATACCCATCCTAATGGCTAAAGAGATTACTGGTGTACAAACAGAAGAAGAATGTGATGATTCTCAGGAGCTGCCATGAACTCAGTACAAAATGCATCCCCTTCTCTTTTTGATAAGACAATTGGGTAAAACAGTGCAGCCTTACCCAAGATTTCAGCAAAGCTGTGATGGAAATTTTAGGTCACCCTTATGGGTAGAATGAAGAAATCTTTCCTGACCAATACTCTCATGAGTTTTCACAAAGTGTAAGACATTGAACCTAAATGATATTGATTAAAATATCCATCCCTCCCTGGAGGGAAGTCCCAAATGGCAGAGTTAAGGATCAGGGTTCTTGGTTCTATTCTATTCAATAACTGTATCTAAAGCTTAGATTAAGACATTCATGTCATACTTATCAAATGAAAAATGACAGAAATACGCCCTTGGAGGACAGAATCAGGCCATAAGAGATTCTTAAGGCAATGAAAAAGGGAGAGAAAAGTAACATGATCAAATTGAGCAGAAATAAAAGCACCCTATTTAATATTAGGGGATATTTCATCAGTTTATATCACTACTTAGAGTGAGGTTCAGGAGGTCAGATCCTGGTGGCTCTAGTTGACCTTGTACTTTCTGCAAGCCAGGAATATCAGCTTTGTTGTAATCATGCAATTTGAGACTGCTTTGAGAGAACTACACTGACGTGATCAAGAGACGTCATAGTCACCCCAAATTTTCTAGAGCTCAGGCAAAGGGTAATCTGTAGTCTTATATCTCAACCAGGAGCAATAAAGGCGGAACCGTAGGAGGAAAGGGGTCCGAGCAAACCTTCCTCAAAGGCAGTGGTCTTTGAATTCTATGCCAAGTCTCTCCTTGTCCCATCTTCACATTGCTTCCTCTAAAATAATTTCATTAGCATCTTCACCACCATGATGTCGGCATATTTCCCTTTAAAATCAATGGAAAGACACTGCTTACAGAGAATGTATTGCTCCTTCTGTCTCCTTTCTCTTCTGGCAGTTTTATTTGAAGAAAATATTGAAGACCTGGGGTGGATCTTGAGAAAGGTGATCAGAAGAATAAAAGTTTAAAAAAAAAAAAAAAGGATCTTCAATTCCATTCAGCAATAGGGCAAAGAGGAGGAAAGAGAGCAGAAATACGCACAAATTAATATGCTAATTGGCATAATATAAATTCCAAAGGCAAGAAGCAAATAAAGTGCCTTAGAATTGTCATTTATGTAAGGAACAGAGATTTTTATTTAGCCTCTAGAAAAGACTGATAGAGGACATGATAGTGAGCTTCAGCTATTTGGAGGGCAATTATAAGAAAGATGAATTAAACCTATTCTGTGTTACTCCAGAGGATAGCATGAAGGGCCACTGGGTAAAAGTTATGGGAAGCAAATTTCAATTCAACAGAAAGAAGGATTTCCTAATAATTAGCTCTGTCCTAAAGTGAAATGAGATCCCTCAAAAGAGCAATCATCATTCTCGGTGGGATATTCAATAGACGCCATATGCCAGTGGCCCTTGGGAAAGACTCTTGCTACCAGCAGGAGATTGAACCAAATGACCTCTAAGAACCTTTCTACTTCTAAAAGTCTATGACTCTCTTTCCTGCTTCCTTTTATATGCACTGATGCTACCAAGTGACAACCTAGGGAGTGGCCCACCTACTCGATATAGGATCGCAGGTCAGACTTGCCACTGTGCTCTGCTCCTCAGTGCCTCCAGGCAAGACAATCTAGCTGCCCTCTCAAAACCTGTAACGTGTGGGAGTTGATGATGTACTAGACTATGTCTGTGCCTTAGATTTATTTGGCTTTTATACAAACAACTTAGTTATTCTCACTTTCCTTTCCTAGGATATAACACATAGTATTTGTTTAACTCTTTCTTGCACATTAAATGTATACTTGAAAGCACAAGAAGAGCATATAGTACATATTGCAATTAGGGACTCAGTTTAAATGTCTGATTCAAACAACATTTGTAGAGCAATTGCTTGTGGATGCATGTTCAGTTACTTATAAAATATCTTTATTTTCTTAGAAATGGCATCTAATTAAGGATTTAGCTGAGGAGCTAGGGTTCTTAACATGGTGCTTTGAGATTCTATTCCATTAAAGTAACCTCTAATACCTGCTATTTATAAGGCTTATTGCTAATCATTATAGGAAACTCAAAGATAAATAAGATAGACTCTGCTGTAAACAAGCATACAGTCTAATGGTATACAAATAATTTAATCAAGATAGAACGTGAGTAGCTCTAAAGAGTTACATAGTTCATTGGAAAGAAAGCATATACCTGGCCAGGAAGAATCAAAGCAGGGTTCATCCATGAAGGACCACTAGTCTTGAAATAATATGTTTTGGTCTTCACTCAGAGGATGTAGAGACACTGAAGAATGTTCCTGAGTAGGAGAGTGTCACAGCAACAATAATATTTAGGGAAGATTAATCTAGTAGCACTGTATATAAACCATCACTTCATGGCAAATAGATGGGAGGAAAGTGAAAATAGTGGCAGATTTTATTTTCTTGGGCTCCAAAATCACTGTGGAAAGTGACTTCAGTCATGAAATTAAAAGACCCTTGCTCCTTAAAAGGAAAGCTATGACAAAACTAGACAGAGTATTAAAAAGCAGAGACATCACTTAGCTGACAAAGGTCTGTACAGTCAAAGCTACAGTTTTTCCAGTAGTTATGTACAGATATGAGAGTTGGACCATAAAGAAAGCTGAGCACCAAAGAATTGATGCTTTCGAGCTGTGGTGCTGGAGAAGACTCTTGAAAGTCCCTTGGACAGCAAGATCAAACCCGTCAATCTTAAAAGAAATCTGCTCTGAATATTCATTGGAAGGACTGATGCTGAAGCTGAAGCTTCAATACTTTGGCCGTCTGATGCGAAAATCTGACTCATTGGAAAAGACCCTGACACTGGGAAAGATTAAGGGCATAAGGAGAAGGGGATGACAGAGGACAAGATGGTCAGATGGCCATGAACATGAGTCTGAGCAAACTCTGGGAGATGTTGGAGGACAAAGAAGCCTGGCATGCTGTAGCTTATGGGGTCTCAAAGAATTGCACATGACTTAGCAACGGAATGACAACAAATATACAACACTACTTAGAATGCAACAGAGGTAAACTTGTAGATTCTGGTTGGAAGGAAGTGTCCAGACCTTAAAACCACATGACAAAAATAAGAATGGATGGGAGTGGGGACTTCCCTGGTTGTGCATATACTAAGACTCTGTGCTCCTGATGGTGGGGGTCCAGGTTTGATCCCTGGTCAGGGAACTAGAAGGGCTTCCCTGGTGGCTCACGTGGTAAAGAATCTGCCTCCAATGCGGGAGACCCAGGTTCAATCCCTGAATAAGGAAGATCCCCTGGAGAAGGGAAAGGTAACCCACTCCAGTACTCTTGCCTGGAGAATCCCATGGACAGAGGAGCCTGGTGGGCTACACTCCATAGGGTCACAAAGACTTGGATATGATGAGTGACTACCACACACACAGGAAACTAGAACCCACATGCCACAACTGAAATCCTCCAAGTGGCAGCAAAGATCAAAGACCTTGTGTGCCGCAGCTAAGATGCAATACAGCCAAATAAACAATCTTTTTAAAAAAGAAAGAAAATGATGGAAGGGAGTGGCTAAAGACATCGTGCAGGTCAATCAAAGCCTCTGACAGTTGACAGGAAGTGGTGGAGAATTCTGTGAGCTCAAAATGGAGCAGGCAATTGAAAGAATTTCCCATTGTCGGGGGCCCAAACAAGCCTGAAGAACCTGGTGAGTGGCATAAACGAAGGGAGACCGAGAAGAAAAAGGCTGGTGGTGAGGGAAATTCCAGAGAACAAGATCCAAAGTGAGTATGAAGCACAATCAAGCTAATACAATGCTTCAGTATCTTAAGTCAAGATGGTGACGTTGGCACTGATAGCGTTAGACTACTGCTGGCAAATTAAATTCTCAAGTAGGAAAACAGATACCTGGGTGGGGATTGGGAAGAAGACAGTTAAGGGGGAAAGAAAATAGAAATCCAGTCATTAAGAGACCTGGAGAGAATCTAGGAGACTAGATGTATTAATCATGCTTGTTTATTTCCTATATCTTCTGAGGCTTCGACATCTGGAGTCCTGCTGATTCTATAGAGACTGTGCCTCCCAGGGCTGGCCATTTTGCAGAGATATTAGAGGACTCTTCTGCCAGTGCTCCTTTTGTCTGCAAACCAACTGATGCAAAGTCTCTACCCACTAACTACCTCCCATGTCCATATACCTCCCCTAATCATCCCAGGGCCAGGAACCAGGCAACTCAGGAAAGCCTCGGCACTCAAGAGCCCAATGAATGTATTCAAACCAGCCAGTCCGAACTTGCTCCCTCTGCCTCAATCATTTCATCCCATGGAAGCCGCAATGGGACTTCTTGCCGACTTTTCCCCAGCTCCCTCCGCTGACCCCCATGCTTCTCTGCATGACTGTGCGTGGCTGTGGCATGGCCCCTTCTCTTCGGAACTTTATGTTATTTCCTTTCCAATGTCGGATGGCCTCTCCACACCTGAATAATAATAAAAACCTACAATTTAAGACACTAGAGATGAATAAAATGAGAAAAGAGAGAGGTAAAATTAGACAGTAAGAATGTCAGAGGAGGCATAATTATAAATAAAGAAATGAAGCTAAAGGCAGAGATCATAGCCTGTTGGGAAGATTGGGAAAGGCTTTACAAAGCAGAAGAGTCACTTGAGAAAGTATAAAGATTGAACTGGATATTGCAGGAAATATACCAAACCCTGACTTGGTTCCTAAAGTTCTGGGGAACACCAAAGGATGATAAGGAAAAGAAGTTACTAGATATTTATCTGGTATTTATGGCCACATTCGAAAGTGATCTGTAGTTTAAACTAAACCTGAGTAGAAGCTTTGATAATATGTGTGTAAATTAAATAAGATTTAATCCAAGAAAGGTTACCAGTAACAGGGTAATGTGAGAGGAAAACTGAGTGTCAGTTATGACTGGAGGGAAGGGATGTTAAATGACACAGTAAGGTAAAGTAAGGTAAGGTGAAGTCGCTCAGTTGTGTCCGACTCTTTGCAACCTCGTGGACTGTAACCTACTAGGCTTCTCCGTCCATGGGATTCTCCAGGTAAGAATACTGGAGTGGATTGTCATTTCCTTCTCCAGGGGATCTTCCCGACCCAGGGATCGAACCCTGGTCTCCTGCATTGGAGGCAGACGCTTTAACCTCTGAGCCACCAGGGAAGCCCCATAAATGACACAGTGGTAGGGTGAAATAGGGTGGCAGACGCTGTTGCATTAGGCAAGAGCGAGAGTTTGGGAAGAGATAAATGAAAGAGATGGAGAGTGGAAGGGATAGTAGTTATGCTTTAACTATCAGTGAGAGGGATTAGAGAAGAAAGGAGTTCCCAGTGTTGCAAGGAGACTGCCAAGTAAGGAGGGCTTCAACACTAGAAGAAACTGAAGAACTAGTCAGTAAAAAATCTGCCTCTTAGAATCTCTGTGGTCCCAACAGTCCTCCCCAGTTGACAAGCCCAGACCAAGGCAAGTAGCTGCTAACACCTGTTTTCTCTTTTTGGTGGATCTTTCCTGATGGCTCAGATGATAAAGAATCTGCCTGCAACGCTGGAGACCCGGGTTCAATCCCTGGGTTGGGAGGATCCCTTGGAGAAGGGAACAGTGACACACTCCAGGATTCTTGCCTGGAGAATTCCATGGACAGAGGAGCCTGGCGGGCTATAGCCCATGGAGTTGCAAAAAGACGGACATGACTGAGAAACTAACACACACACACACACACACATGCACAATTTTTTTAAGTCTTTATTAAATATGTTACGGGCTTCCTTGGTGGCTCAGGGATAAAGAATCTACCTGCAATGCAGAGACTTGGGTTTGATCCCTGGGTCAGGAAGATCTCCTGAAGAAAGAAATGACAACCCATTCCAGTCAGTATTCTTGCCTGGGAAATCCCATGGGCAGAGGAGCCTGGTGGGTACAGTTCATGGGGTCACAAAAGAGTTGGACTCAACTTACTGACTAAGCAACAACACAACATTGAATTTGTTACAATACTTTTTCTGTTTCATGTTTTGGGTTTTTTGCCACCAGGCATGTGGGATGGTAGCTCCCTGACCAAGGATTGAACCCTCTCCCCTTGCATTGGAAGTCAAAGTCTTAACCACAGGACTGCCAGGGAAGTCTCCTTGCTAACACCTTTAATCCAAATGGAACACCAAGACCACTCATTTACAAGTATAAATATATAATGTGAGTATAATCTGCATTTAGTGATGACCATAGTTAAGATCCAAGGAGTTAACTTGTAGAGCACATGAAAGGCATTACAAAGTCACCAGATATTTATCTGGTATTTATTTACCATATGGGGGCGATTTGAAGTTTAAATTAAGGTTCAGTAGAGGATTCAACTATGATGCCATAGGGGTGTATTTAGCTTAGAGGGTATTTTCTTTTTAATCTCTGAAAAGGAAAAATAAAATTCTCATGAAGGGTAACCCTTTTCCCATCTCAGCCCCCATTCTATCTCCAAAATGCAACTGATATTTAAAAATAAATGTAATGCATGAGAATATTTAGATAAAGGCCCTAGAATAAAGAAAAATGAGGGCATGGCAAGTGGATTGGAAGTGTCAGTTGGATTGTGGTGGGGAGCAGGTTGAGATAAGAAGCAGAATGCTCAGAGTGGCCGGGCTGAGAAGGTGAGATCTGAACAAATGGGTGGAGTAGATGAAGGTGTGAGCCAAGTGGCTATAAAGGAGATGTGCTTTATAGATGCCAAGCACTGTGTAGAAGGCTTTATAGGCATGATCTCATTTTCACTCATGGGAAACATTTACTACCATTACCACCCCCTGATATGAGAATGGAGCAGACAGGATGCCTAGCATGACCAAGCGCACACAGGACAGGCAGAGTTGCGAGCAGAGCCTGGAGTCTGAGCACTAAACCCCATGCTCCTTTATAAGCTCCTCAGTTTTTCACCTCTGAGTAGGATGTTAGTAGGAGCGTAAATTGGTATAGCNCACCCCCTGATATGAGAATGGAGCAGACAGGATGCCTAGCATGACCAAGCGCACACAGGACAGGCAGAGTTGCGAGCAGAGCCTGGAGTCTGAGCACTAAACCCCATGCTCCTTTATAAGCTCCTCAGTTTTTCACCTCTGAGTAGGATGTTAGTAGGAGTGTAAATTGGTATAGCTACTATGGAAAACAGGAGGGTCCTAAGAAAACTAAAAATAGAACTACCATATGATTCCACCATTCTATTGGTGGGTATACACCCCCCAAAAATGAAAACATTAATTTTAAAAGATACATGCAACCCTCCTATTCATAGCAGCATTACAATAGCCAAGATATGGAAGCAACCTGAACGACCATCAAAGATAGATGGATAAAGATGTGGTTTAAAAAAAAAAGACTTGGGGAGTGTGTGTACACACACACACACACACACACACACACACAAAGAGGGCATAGCAACCCACTCTGGTATTCTTGCCTTGAGAATCCCATGGACAGAAGAGCCTGGCAGGCTACAGTCCATGAGATCACATGACTGAAGTGACTTATCATGCACACATGCAATGGAATATAACTCAGCCATAAAAATGAAAGACATTTTGCCATTTGCAACAACATGAATGTATCTGGAAAGTATGTATAGTGAAATAAGTTGGACAGAGAAAGACAAATACTGTATGTTACCACTTACATTTGAATCTAAAAAGTGAAATGAATGAATATGAAAATATAGAAACAGACTCACTCACAGATACATAGAATAGTTATTGCCAGTGGGGAAAGATAAAGGAAGAGGGGCAATATAGGGGTAGGGAAGTAAGAGGTACAACTATTAGATTAAGAATACATAAGCAACAAGGATATACTGTACAGCACAGGGAATACAGGCCATACTTTACAAGAACTTTAAGTGGAGTATCATCTAGAAAAATCATTGAATCACTGTTGTACACTTGAAACTAATATTATATTGTAAATCAACTATACTTCCATAATAAATAAATAAATAAATGCTCCTTCTCTCCCCTTAAACTAAAACCTGAATTTTATCACCCTCAGCCCTGTTATTGGAGGGGGGAATGGCAACCCACTCTACTATTCTTGCCTGGAAAAGTCCATGGACAGAGGAGCCTGGCAGACTGCAGCCCATGGAGCTGCAGAGTCAGATATGACTGAAGCAACTTAGCACGCATGCAGCCCTGTCACATAAAAGGAAGAAACCCCAGAGAAGAGGATGCTGGAGAGTTGGTTACAGGACAGTATTGCTGTGACAGTGTACAACTTTTACCACATGGAAGGAAAAGAGAGCCTGGGCTTGAAAGGAGCTCCACAGGCAGGCTGTAACCTTTGATGAACAGTGTCATGGCCCCTGAAAATGTGGCCCAATAGAGCCCCTAGAAACTAAGGATCAAATATGCCTCCTTGGGTAGAAACAGAAAGGAGGTGCTTTCAAAATTATTTTTATGAGAATATATTTGATTTGCAATGTTGTCTTAGTTTCAAGTGTACAGCAAAGTCAATCTGTTATACATTTACATATATCCACTCTTTTTTTTAGCTTCCTTTCCCATATAGACCATTACGAGTATTTAGTACTAGGTAGAGTTCCCTGTGCTATACAGCAGGTTCTTATTAGTTGTCAATTTTATATATAGTAGTGTATGTATGTTAATCCCAATCTCCCAGTTTATCCCTCCTAACCCTTATCCCATGGGAACGATAAGTTTGTTTTCTACATCTGTGACTCTACTTCTGTCTTAAAAATAAATTCATTGGTACCCCTTTTTCTAGATTCCACATATAAGCAATATCATATGATATTTCACTTTCTGTATCTAATTTCATTCATTATGACCATCTTTAGGTTCATCTATTTTGCTGCAAATGACAATATTTTGTTATTTTTTATCCATTGTATATATGTACAAACAGCTCATGCAGCTCAACCTCAAAAACAAACAAAAACAGCCCAATAGAAAAATGAGTGAAAGATCTAAATGTACATTTCTCTAAAGAAAGAAAAATACAGAGGGCGGTCCTAAGATGGTGGAGGAATAGGATGGGGAGACCACTTTCTCCCTCACAAATTCATCAAAAGAACATTTCAACGCTGAATAAACTTCACAAAACAACTTCTAAATGCTGGCAGAGGACATCAGGCACCCAGAAAATCAGATCATTGTCTTCAAAAACAGGTAGGAAAAAAGAGACAAAAGAGGTAGGGAGGGAGCTCCATCCCAGGAAGGGAGTCTTAAAAAGAGAGAAGTTTCCAAACACCAGGAAACGCTCTCGCTGCTGAGTCTGTGGCGAGCCTTGGAAGCACAGAAGGCAACATAACAGGGAGGAAAAATAAATAAATAATTAAAAGCAACAGATTACAAGCCCAACAGTAACACCCCCAGTGGAGAAGCAGCGCAGACGCCTGCATCCACCACTAGCAAGCAGGGGCTGGGCAGGGAGGCGCAGGCTGCAGTGCTTTTTAAGAATCGGGCTGGAATGCCCCGAGCATAACAAGAGTGAACTAACTTGGGCTAGCAAACCAGACTGTGGGATCGCTACCACACGAAAAGCTCTAACATAAGACACCGCTAGGACCGCGCAAGAACAAAGGACGGAACAGAATTAGCCGGCTGCAGACCATCCCCCTCCAGTGACAGCAGCCAGAGCCAGAAGGGCTGGAAGGGGGCAATCGCAGCCCCAGAGAAACATTAACTTCCAAACTGCAAGCAGGCGTCTTTGCTAACTAAGACTCCTTGGGGTTCTGGACAGTCACCATCTGCCTAAGAAGGGGCACCAGTTGTACACCCAGAAAACTGAGCAGCAAGGACGGAAAAGGTGATAAGTTGCAGTGACCGCGCTCACCAAACACCCGAGCTGCTCAGACTTGGGAAGGGCACAAAATGCAGGCCCAGCCGAGTCTGCACTTCTGAGGACTACCTGAGTGCCTGAGCCTTAGCGGCTTAGACCGGGGAGGTGTGTGCAGCCCAGGGCCAGCCTCAGACGGTTCCCGGTGAAGCAACCTAGAGCCTGAGTGATGTGCGCACCATGAGCAGGGGCAGGCCCAGCATGGCTGAGACACTATGAGCACACTCCAGTGTTATTTGTTTGGAGCATTGCTCCCTCCCCACAGTGCAACTGAACAAGTGAACCTAAAAAAAAAAAA